>CAOLHI010003019.1:0-207139 GCA_948474755.1 Ctenosaura bakeri
AAAGGAGATCTCCTCTAGAAAAGGCTCTTTTAACTGGCAGAGCTATCTCCTTCCTCTACTTTTTACAAGATGTATTTATTCCTTTTGCCTGCCTCAGGAAGCAACTTGGACTCAGACAACACAGGATGTTCCGTTCCAAAGTTAGAAGGGAGAGGAGGAGGAGGGAAAAACCATGTCCCTTTAAAACAGTGGTTCTCAACCTGTGGGTCGCGACTCCTTTGGGGGTCTAATGACCCTTTCACAGGGGTCGCCTAAGACCATTGGAAAATACGTATTTCCAATGGTCTTAGGCTCCATTCCCTCCTCGATGGTGGTGCGCAAGCGTGAGCCACGCGCTCGTGTCCTCCTGCCCCCTTTGGCAGGAGGGCGTATGGCTGCACGCGCTCCTGCCAAAGGGGGCAGGAGGACGCGAGTGCATGGCTCGCGCTTGCGCACTACCACTCCTGGGCCTTTTCCGCACATTACCTTATCGCAGAGGTAGGGGGTGCCGTTCATGCAAGCAGGTTCTTGCGCAAGGCGCTCTCTTCGCTGCTCCTTGGTCCCGTAACTGGCTTCCTGGTTGTGTGACCGCCCCGCCCCTTCCTTCTGCAGTGCAGCCTGGGAGCTGTAGGCTGCACTGGGGGAGGAAGAGGCGGGGAGGTTGCATGACCAGGAAGCCAGCTGCGGGACGAAGGAGCTGTGAAGAGAGCGCCTCGCGCAAGAACCTGCTTGCATGAACGGCACCCGGCACTGCGGAAGGGCCGGGGGGCTGCAAGGTGGTGCTTTTCCAGGGGGGCGAACTGCGCCCAGCACAAAAGTCAAAGGTGCTGGGATTCCTCCCCCCCCCGGCCAGGGTCAACACTCTGGAAACTTTTCCCACACTGCCCCCCCAGCGGAAATGAGAGCGAAGCAGAAGCAGAGCCCGGGGGGGGGTCTCGGAGGTTTTTCCCGGGGGGAGATGTGCAGCTCCTCTTCGCTCCCTGCCCGCTCCCCTCGTTCCTGGCTGGCGAGGCGGCCTTTGCCAGGGGGGAGGCATTGTAAATAATTAATAAATAATTTTATGGTTGGGGGTCAGAACAACATGAGGAACTATATTAAAGGGTCGCAGCATTAGGAAGGTTGAGAACCACTGCTTTAAAAGCAGCTGACAAAGTGAGATGGCAGAGGATTAACTCAAACCATCACTGCCAAACTGGAGAGTATACTTCAGCCTTGCTTTAGTTAAGGTTGAATTTTCATTTCAGTCTGAATATATGCCCCTTGCTGTGTGTTACACCCACCATGACAATGGAATGTGTGCTAATGAGACAGAGAAACCTGAGAATGAAGTCGGTAACAGTTGGTCCGAAAAGGCCAGTTAATACCTTTCCTATGAATTCAAAGACATAGCCATATTAGCCTAGATCAGTATGTTAAGCACTCTTGTTGCATCTTTGAGACTAATTGAGACAAAGGTCATTTCCACACTAGCCTGTTACAGTGCTATGATTCCACTTTCAACACCCTATAGAATCCTGGGGTTTGCAGTTTCGGGAGGGGCCGGCTGGCCCCAACAGTCCTCTAGCGCGCTAAGTGAAGACTGGAAAAATCCGGTCTTTCAATCTTCTGAAGCGCGCCATTGCGTTCCTCCTCACTTGTGCAGATGTGCAGGCTCGCACCAATGCGAGCCTGCGATCAGCGAAGGGCGGGCTATGGGCATGGCCAGCATCAGCGGTTGGTCTGGACCTATGAAGAACAGGAAGCCACCGTTTTGTAAGTCTAAGCAGTGCAGATCTACAGACCTCACACTGCTCCAATTCACCCTGGACCAAACAGAGGAGCCCTGCAGAAGGGCCTAAGGGAGAGTCCACATTGCTTCGACCCAAGAAGAACCGGTGAGTAGCGGCACGGAGTGATTCACTCGCCTCATGCAGAAAGAGCTTGAGAGACCTATGATGCAGCTTAAATTGGGATTCGTTCCTACTGCCAGCCAGCGCTCATTGCTAGTTTGCTTGTCTTTTTTCAAACAACCAGATTACCTTTGAGAAGACAGATTGAGTCCAGGCATAGCTGGAAGCATTCACTAGGACAGGTTCAGCCACTCAAGCATAATTTCTCTTCTCCCAGAAATAGTGTTTCATCCTTACTGTTTAGAAAAAATTAAGGCTTAATTAGTGTCTTTCAGTTCTTTCCATCCCTTTTGCCTAAGCTTCTTTTGTATCCATCTGTCTGATTTGTATGCACAGCCTGCCATTATAGTATGATGTAAGCATGTGTCAATGAGATGGGAGCCCTTAGGGGACAGGAGCATTAACATTTAGGGAAAACTGCTGTAAGCCACTCTGAGTCTGTGGATTAGAGCAGACTATAAATCAAATGAATAAATGGGTTGCACATGAGGTGACAAATGCCCTTTATTCCTTTGCCCTTGAATCCAGTGTCCAATCTTTTATGCACCCTGAAACTGGACACCTAGCTTATTTATTCACATTTGTCATAGGATCTCTATTATCAGTATATGTCTGCTGGAGGGGGAGATCCACACCAGACATATACTTCTCTTAATTGGAAATGCTTCCTTTAAAAAAAAAGTGTTGTTGTTTTGTGCCTTCAAATAATTTCTGACTTATGGTGACCCTAATGTAAACACTTCATGGGGTTTTCTGGGGCTGAGAATGTGTGACACGCTCAAGGTCACCCAGTGGCTTTCCATGGCTGAGCAGGGAATCAAACTCTCATCTCCAAGGTCAAGGTCCAATGCTCAAACCACTATACCGTGCTGGCTAAAAAAAATTGTACTGCATTGATTTGTATTAAATCATTGTAAGTATTCATGTTAATTCTTGGGAACCTCTGGGCCAGAGCAAACTTTCCTACTGGAAAATCAATGCTTCTCTTTCTAACAAAAAGCACATGCATCTACCTCAGACATAACCCACCTTTCCTTAGAGCCAGGAAATGAGAACTGTGCAAAAGAGTCAACACAAAGCTTTCTTTGCACAAAAAAGTATTGTGTTTATATTTATAAATAGTGAGAAATCTTAAGAAATAGTACACAAGAAATAATGTAGTGAATGCTCATTAGGTTTTGAGATGACAGGACAGCATGAGGAGATCACAGGCCAAAGAGGAAGCAAGCGTTTTAGAGAGGTGGGAAAAAACTATACAGTTATCCCTCCATGTTTTCTAGGGGTAGGGCCACAGGACCCCCCCCCAAAAAAGTAAAAAAACACACATAAATATCAAATAATTGTGCATGTCTGTGGGAAGTGTGGCTGGGCAAAATATTAGATGTTAACAATAACACTTCAACAGTGTTTTAAATTACTCACAGTTCTGTATTGTATTGAATTATCTTGTAAGTTAAAGAGAACTTACCTACATGAGGAAAGAACAATGGACTGTAAGAAGTTCTTTTTATAGTATAAACTGTTAACAGTTAAGGGACCAAGGTTTAAAATAGGGCCTTTAATCATAGCTAAGTTTGTTGTTTTTCTATTTTAGTGGGCATATTTTAATTCTATTGATAGATTAATTACATTTTAAGTTTTGTGTAATGTGTACTTTTACTTGTAACTGTTTTAACTTTTTTAAACTACCTTGAGCCTCAGGCCTGGGGGAAAAACAAATATAAAAATAAATAAATACAAGCTTCTTTCAATATAGCAGTAAGCTATTACGTTATATTCCAGTATCACTATAGAATGCTTACAAGTTCCTTACTAACATTAACCGAAGACATAATCCAAGCTGTCTGATTTAACACTGGGAAATCTAAATCCCACAAAACACTCTTATGAAACCTCAGGCATCAAAACCCAACCTTAAGTGATGCACTCAATGGCTGGAATTCTGTTGACTAGTCCCAACTAGAGCAGACTGCCCGAATGGTGACTCAACACATAGGTAAATCCAGTTCTTTCAGTGGCTTCACTCTGTTTGGAACCAACGATAGGATTTAGACCTATGTATAAACCTGAATTAATATCACTTCATAAGTAAATACCCAAGGAATATTTTCCAGTCTTTCCTGGAATACTTTTGATACACAAATGCAACAAGCACCGAAGATATTGAAATCAAGAGTAAATAAATAATTCAGATTAATTCATTCCCACTATACAGAAGGCCTTTCTAAAGTTCACAAAGGTGCTTCATTATCATGTCAGGCTCAACAAATGGGTTATTTGTGGTGGGGGGAAATACATTCAGAAGCATGATGAACAGTGGGGGAAAGAATAAATATTAATATTCCCCACTTTTTACACAGCTTCATCCAAAGGAGGAGTGTGTTTCTAGAATTTTAGGTTTATAAAAAAATATATATAGAAATGCCCACTCCTACTCTCTCAAGCAAGAAATTTGATGTGGAATTCAGAACATTATCACTGATTTGTAACTGTTACTGTGGTTATCTGGCCCCAGCCCAAGGTCTACAATTTCATATTGGTTATGGTTAATATTTCCACATGGCACTCCATAAAATGAACTCCACGTGTCTGATCGGATCACGGAAAGCCTGTGTAGGCAGGCACAGCCGCATGGCCTTAATTGTGCACGCTAGGTCTAGGCCAGTAAACAACCATTTGCCGCACAGCCGGTAGTGCCCTCCAGACACAACCAACCATTAAGCTAATGCAAAGGCTCTCAGTCCCGAACTGCTCGCTCTACACAAACACTAAGTGCTCCTCATCTACATACTGTTCTAACAAATTGGCAGTGCTGGCCAAATCTCATTAATTCTAATTTTGACCTTTCGGAGGCTTTGTCTCCACTAAAATCCCTATTGTTCTCCTCCGGAGAGGGCTTACCTCCAGGTACAATCTTCCGTATAAAAACCCCAAGTTTGAGCTCCTTGTTGGAATGTTTGTGCCTTGCATCCCGAACTGCTGCCGCTCTGTTCAGTGAGCCTCCCCTCAGCCTCCACGTGCTGGGAAACCATGAACCCAAGCCTCGATCTCTATCTTCTCTTTTACCAGACTGCAGGATCAGGTGGAGTATCACCCCAGAAACCCTCTGAAAACCCCTATCAATGTCCCTCACTTTCTGCTTCTATAGTTCTTGGATGAGTGTGTGAGTGCGTGTGTCGTTGTTTGCTTAATTAAGGAAAGTTTAATAAACTCTTTTAATTGAACAACTTGTCTAGTTCTTGTCATGGCCTGACCCCATAAACATAGGGTTAAAGATCTCGCTACGTTACCCTGCCTCTCGTATTGCTAGCTTGTGCTCCTTGCTAATTCCCCCAACTTAGTAATAGTTGGAGTGCACTTAGGTGTCCCTCCCAGGACCCCCAGAACTGGAGCCACAAAAAAACTTGTATTTATTTTGATAATACACTGTATACCAAAGAACAAAAATTTGTAGTAAAGAACTAGTGCACAAAAATGAATTAGTAAATTATAATCTGAACTTTATTCATTAAAAAATAGCATAGTCATACACCAGTGTCTTGAATCATGTTAGAAACCTTCCATATTTTAAACTGAAGAGAATGCTTCATATTCTCCAAGTCTTCTAAGAAATTCTGTTAACATTTTCTGTTGAAAGAGCAAGTAGCAGTTATCATGCTTAATCTCTTCTCCTGGAGGTAAGTAATATTTTAATCATTCCATTCCTCTCCATTGTCCAAATCAGACTCTTCAGTATCTGCAAGAAAAAGCAGAAAACTACAAATAGGAGTATTATATGGAAGCAAATACTTACCTTCTATAAAACCATTTCTTACTTAAGAGTGTTGAAAATCTGTGCTTGTGTGAGTGTGTGTGCACATGCGTGTTATTAAGGTAACAATCCTAGCCATACATGCCTGGGAAGATGCTCTGTTGTGTTTAATGGGGCTCACAAGTGTGAGCTACAAATTTGGCAACACAAATTTTACATACCTGGATGAGTTGCAAAGAAGTAAAAGTAAGAGATTTATACATAAGCAGCATTCTACAAGCTAATATACAGAATAAATAATTTTAAAAATCAGGCATTATAATCAGTGGCACTGTGTTTTCCTAGGGTTTTTTACTGTATTGTAGTTTGTAACAGGTAGGATTCAGACAACATTGTCTGTCATCTGCTATAGTCTCTTAGCAGAAGTGCTCCTGTGCAGAATTTGAGCTGTTTCACTCCTCACTCTACTTTTCCTTCTCCCTGCCCCTGCTTAAGGAATTTGGTTTGTCTGGTAAGACTTATTTTTGAAAACTTCAGGGTTCCCTTGAGAAAGGTGGAACCTCACTCTTGTTTCTCAATTGTTTGTCTTCAAGGCTATGAACAGCATGACTGAAATCAATGCCTTTATTTCTACATTATGTTTGTCCATTATTCCATCCCTCAATGCTTCTTGAAAAAGGAATACAGTAGTTTTTCTTAATCTGTACTTTCTAATTGTGTTAAGAGTTCATTCAGTTTCTTAGCTGGGGGAAATGTGACCCTGATGTCTGCTATGATGTTTCATTATCCTGTTATCTCTTCTCCAAGCCTCCCACTACATTCTGCACAAAGGTCCTGTCTTCATTTCCAGTTGCTCATATTTGCCTTATCCTCCTACATGTCTCATGATCATTTGTCCCCACCCAATTTGTGTAGTAATTCTCCAATGACAGGAAGCAAGGATGAGATGCATTGCTTTTTTCAGGTACAGTATTGGGAAACTTAGCAGGGAAAACAGCGGGATCTAAGAAAACAACAGCAAGTGGCTAGCTTGTGTACCTAACGTGCAAATCTTGCAGTGTATGTAAGGTGACATAGCAACAAATGAAATTAAGCAATGAAAAATTAGATTAAAAACATTTTAAGAAGTAAAAGGTCTGAGTTTACTATGGAAGAAGGTGATAAACAGCCACCAAAGAATTATCTGCTGTCACTTGCATGGTTTCTATCTAATAGCAGCCGAGGATGTAAACAGAAGGAGATTAAAACAAATGACTGTAGAGAGAATCTCTCTGTTCAATCTTATTGGTCAGCACATAAACTATGTTTAAATGGGAGGATAAATGGAATATTGCTAAGTTTTTTTTCATCCCACCAAAATAAATGTGTGACTAGACATAGCCTCAGAGGCCCAAGGGCTTCAACATGTCTCTTTGGTAGAATTTAGAACTGAATGAAGGCCACAGACCTAAGCTCATTTATGTTATTTTGAAATAATTTGGAGTTCTTCCACACAAATTTACAATCTGGAATATTAGTCAACAGGAAGGATTTTTTTCCCCTGAATATTATTCACATGCCTTTACTGGAAATTATTGTCTGGTGTATTTACATGAATGGAATTATTGCCACATAATTCATTTGCAATAAAGCTCCAAGAATGAAAAGGAAACTATAGGGGTTATTTAATTCATTAGGGATCTATATTACATAAATGAAATTAAATATAAGAGTTTATAGGCATCTGAATATAGAGCACTTAAACTTTTTTCTTTTTCTGGGCGAGTTCAAAAGATAAGATAAAGCAAACAAGATCTGCCTCTCCATCCTCGACAAAAAACTCTAGAATACAGATAAACTTGTTAGAAATTTATGACATCAAACCATGGTTATCTTTAGCATCAAGTTCTCCAATATTTCATATGTTATTTATCTTAATAGACATTTAACAGTAAATCAAGTTAAAACATATTGCTTTAAACAATTGACGTAAGAATGCTTTCTCAAAATAATTGGAAGGCAAAACTATTTTGTACATTGGAAAGCAAGATGTAGGCAGGAGATATTTCAGTCACCTACCTGAGGCATGTATTGCCTTGTGTCTTTTCTCAATAACATCCTGAAGTGCTGCTACTATTCCTTCATCACCAAGAGATGTTGGATCATGAGCCACCTGTTTTCAGAAACTGGGAATTAAACAGTGGTATAACATTTAAGAAGTCAAGTCTACTGAAGAGCTAGCTAAAAGTAAAGCAAGCTCAACACCTGGTCCTTCTTGAAAGTTGTGTTAGGTTAGCATCAAATGGCTTTCTGTCTACTTCTTTTCCTTGACTTCAGAACCTTTCATAGCCTTGACCTATCCCACCTCTCTGCTGTTATATCCCAACACATCTCAGCCTGTGATTTTCACTGTCCAGTTCAAAGACTCCCAGACTATTCTAGAAGCCTCCTGCTTCCTCAAATAATTTTGGTTTAGCTCAGTAGGACAGCAATGTTTTGCATGTAGAGTGTCCCAGAGTCAGTCCATCACATCTCCAGGTAGCGCTCAGAAAGCTTTCTGGCTGAAAATCTTGAAAGCCACTGCCAGTCAATGTAGACTGGTAGTACAATGTAGAGTTCTAATTCAGCGACTAGAAAGACCTATGGTATATCATATCATACTACCGCCTTGTATGTTTGGAGCACCTATTACTTTCTCCTTCAAAGTGCTTTTCAGAACCTACCTTCTCTTTTATGCCTTTGACATAAAGCCTTCTTCCTCAAACTAAGCCTAAATGCATGAAGCTGCAATAATCACATAATCTGCCACTGCCCCTTCTGTCTCCAGCCTCATCTTTGTCTATTTTCCTCTAGTATCACGATCTACACCAGAGTTCAGAATCATGCAGTCCTCTGATAAAATGTATAAAATAAAATGTGGCATATCACACTAGAAACTGCCAGAAAATAATCCAGGATAACAGAAACATTATTTGGATTTTTTTTAAAAAAAGTAACAGAATAGAGCAACAAATGCCACAACCACCTGACACATTTACCCCTTCTAGATGAATCTTATGATAATTTAACATTCAGTGTGCTCAATGGACTGATGAGAGTTGCAGCCTAAGACATCTAGAGGACCAGTCCTTCTATAAACTCCTGAGAGACAAGAAATTGAGTGTGCATTATTGCAGAAAGTCCCATGTATATGTGCAGATACCTACTTGATAAACCCTGGGTATCTGTAACTATCATCCTTGTATTTTGCTTCCACAGAACCAGAAAATAAAGAGGACTAAATCAGCCATATTTATTGTCTTCTTTCCAAACGTAAGTTTTGTGACATCATGGAGAAACACATACGGAAAGTCATCTCATGATTTCAGTCATCCCCTCACACTAAATCACACTTTAAAAAAATAAGAAATTAGCCAGCCGTATAGCATGGATACTAAACCCTTCTTTAGATCAAGGCTTTTATTTTCTTAGTTTCCCAGCTAAAGTATTAGACTGTGAAACAAGAAGCTTCTAATCATGCCGATATCCTCCTGTGTGTCTGAAATAAAAGATAAAAATAACACCCAACAGCTGAGGAGTGGTAACTCGGGAAACAAAGCTGTCCCTCTACATGGGAGCTGCCCCGAGCCCCAGGCATCCCATGCTGCAAGAGGCTTCAGCAAAATCAGCTTTCTTCTCGCTTTCAAGAAAAGCGATTGAGGTAATTAGCCTGCCACTGGGATTTAGGTCTGATTTTTATTTTATTTTTAAACATAAGAGATTACAGTGAGCCTCCAGTGACTGAAGCCCTCTTGCTTGTGCAACTACTGCATTTATGTTACGTAGTCAGCTTCCTCTCAGCCCACACACAACACTGCCCATAGAAACCTTATGACAGCTTCCTGTAGTGAGAGTCTAATGGCAGCTTTTACTGCCACCAACACAACTTTTATAAGTTGGGGAAATTTCTTGTCCCAGCTTGCATGTACTGAGAAGAGGTAGCTAGCACTGTCAGATACAGAAACAGGGAATTTAGACAATCTAATGTTTTTTCTATACAGACATCAAGGTTTTTTAAAAATCCCTGTTTTGTTGCTGCTATGTACCTTCAAGTCAACTCTTTACCTATGAGGACTCTATGCTAGATTTTCATGGTAAGGTTGGTTCAGAGGAGGTTTTGCCTTTCTCTCCTTTTAGGCTGAGAGAGTGTGTCTTGCCCAAAGTCACCCAGTGAGTTTCCACAGCTGAGCAGGGATTTTAACCCTGGTCTCTTGCAATCCTAGTCAAACACTCAAACCACTATACCATGCTAGCTCAAGTCTCTGTGACATGAGCAATTTTCCTGAGTGAGACCTGCCTAATATATTGACAGAATTATAAGCAGTGAAAATGAAGCTAGATTATCCATCTCCAGCTTATATACCATAGTATGGATATAATAAGGCTACCCAGATAGACATGCTTCTATATAGCTCTGCCTTTCATGTATAATCATCCATTATACTGCACTTGAAGAATCACACTCAAGATGAAATGTAGAGTTGCATCCATTCAAAAGGGATCTTAGGCCTATGTATCCACGTCTCAGAGACTGTTCGACTCCAACTCAATATTATCCCCAGAGCTTAATTACTTTCTGTGGAAGAGTGAATAAGTTGACATGTTGAAGCCATCATAACTCCAGTGGCAGGTGGTAGGATGCCACAATGCTCAGATGCTCATTTTTCCCCTGTGCATTTATGGATGTCTTCAACAAGCCATTATCTGTATCCTCCTTAAAACTAACTTTCCAGGCTCTGATCAGCCCCAGCTAGGATGACAAATGATCAGGAAGGACTGGAGTTATATTCCAGCAACATCAAAGAGGGGGACTTCTTCCTTGATGATATTGCACTCATCTCACACTTTAACAAAATTGCACTCAGAAGTTTGCTGATGCCTGCTTGCATGACATGCTGTGAAAAAGAGTAACTCTTGCATCAAGAAAGCCTGTCTGGGGTCAAAGTGGCATCACTGGTGGCATATCGAGTACATTTTGCACCATTCCATGACTTCAGCCAAAAGCAGTTTGCCTCAAGTAGTTTTACACAGTAGTATTGTACCAAATTGTTATATATCAACCCATTGACTGCCCTTTAAGAATGCCTGAGTCATTTTTAGAACTTCAGCCCCAGAGTACAAAGACAAGAGCCCTGGTCATCTTTTCTGCAAAAGAGTTTTGTTCCTAGTCAACACCAGAAGGTATTGATTAGCCTAATCATGTGAATAATGCCTAAGGTCTCTTTGTGCAAAAAAATGATAACTGAATAATTTTTACATCACTCTAAATGTGTTTCTAAAAACTTACTGTTTTTCTTCTCATCAGAAAAAAGCTTCATTTTGCTTTTCCAGTATACAACCCTTGGCTGACATTTCTATCAAATTTGAGTCTAGAATGCTTATTTCTCTCACCTTTTGCTCATGTGGAATGGACTTTCAGTTATCTCTTTCTTTAAATCACTTCAGGAAATTCCATGAAAGCACTTTAAAAACACCTAAGCTGTGTATCTTTTCATACTACATAATTACAGCACTGTGATTTCACCTTAACCACCAAAGGTACACCCTCTAGAATCCTGAGATGTATAGTTTGTTGCAGCCCTACAGTGCTCTGGATGAGAATTCTTAATGCCCCTCCTTAAGCCCCAGACTCTAGAATTCCATGGGATGCTGCCCTGACAATTAAAGCAGAAAGAGCATGATATATGATTAATGGTAATGCTGCAAAAATCTAGACCAGTGGTTCTTAACCCTTTCTTTACTGGGAACCCACTGTAAATATAACTTTTTGCTGGGGACCTCCAGGACTTAACGCTAGACCTAAATATTCAAATATCTATCCATCTATCTATCTATCCCGCTATTTATATCTATCTATCTATCCATTGCTTCCAGAGACTAGGATTCAAATCCCCACTCAGGACACTGGGTGCCCTTGGGCAAGTCACACTCTCTCAGCCTCAGAGGAAGGCAAAGGCAAACACCCTCTGAACAAATCTTGCCACAAAAACCCTGTGACAGGTTCACTTTAGGGTTGCCATAAGTCAGAAGTAACTTGAAGGGACACAATAACAAAGTGCTGCTGACAAGGAGAGGTTCTTCGTAGCCATCATATCTCTCCCCTTTGGAAAATGACTTATGGTGACCCTAAGAAAAAGCTATCATGAGGGTTTCCTTGGCAATATTTGTTGCCTTTGCCTTTCTTTGAGAATGTGACTTGCCTGAGGCAACCCAGTGTTTTTCCATGGCCAAGTAGGGATTCCAAGCCTGGTCTCCAGAGTCATAGTTTGGTCTGCTACTATATCCCTTTTGTCAGGGCCACGGCAGCAGGGGTATGTTTGTGCACACCCAAACTGCTCCCTCATTTGCAATTTCAGCACCCAACATCCTCCCGCCTACAGCCATGTCCCTGCTGCTGTTGCTGTTAGTGTCCAGCAGTACAGCTTTGCAGATGCCAGGTTAAGAATCACTGATCTAGACATACTGCAGTTTCTGTTTTTAATAGGTGATATCCATGTACTTTTAGCACATATTACTAAACTAAATTATCCTTTTTCCCCTCCACCAAATGAAACCGTATCCATTCCTAATCAAAGTCTAGTAATCATATCTCAATAATGTTAGAGAAAAAAGAAGATAATTATGATACTGAAGGATAATACTTCCCCCAGCTTAGGCAGACTAAAACATCTTCTATTACCTGTGTCAACTCAAGTTTCCAAGCAGTGCTCAAAGTCTGGATAACCCTAAAATGTGTGACCACACACACACACACACACACACACACACAGAGTTCTATTAAGTAAATCAGGGCTTTCCAAACTTTTCATGTTGGTGACACACTTCACTTTTTAGACATGTATCATTTCATGACATAGTAATTCAGTTTTACTAGCAAATCGGAGGGTAAACTAACCCCTTGTAAGAGATATGGACACACACATAAAATCTAATAACAAAATGTATGGAGACACAATGTATTTCTTTCATATATTTTTAAAAATATATGATTTATAAATCATAACATATTTCCAAGTTTGTTGTCATTTATGAGTAAAATATGTAAATATGTGCAAGAATTTTTTAAAAATTGGGAAAAAAACCAATAATTACTTAACAATTTTAATGAGATATATCAGGTTGACACAGCTTTTCAATACTTGATGGAATATTAAACGAAGACACTCACATTTTGTCATTAAGCATTTTTAAGCTTCAACTTTTCAGTGAGGAAAGACCCTGGCAAGAGCAGCAGCAGAAAAGGCAGCCCCCCCCCACCAATCCTGGCCTGTTGCTGTTGCCCTAAGCGAAGAAAGACCTCAGCAAGAGTGGTGGCGGTTGGCTAGGCTCAGGTAGGAGGTCTTTCTTGGCCCGGGGAGGCAACGCACTAACATGTCGCGACACACCGTTTGGAAAGCCCTGAAGTAAATGTATGCCAACAACTTTGGCACAATTTTATACTAGTTATAAAATGGTAGGCATTTTACAACATACATACCAAAAAATATAAATCTGTATTTTAAGAAATTTTGCTCTGGAAGCTAACCTAAGAACAACAACAGTCCTTGAAATTCTGTCAGGTTAAAATTATTCAAGAAAATAGGCACTGAAATTAAAATACTTGCTGTTTTCAGTTGTGCTGCTTTTCTGATCTGACACAGTAGAGCATCTTGGCCGAAAGGAGTTAACGGGCTGTCACTTTTTGCCCTTTTCCTTTGTACTTCCTTTAGATTTTGGATCAAATTTTGTGGCGATGACTTTTGGAGAGAAGACATGGGAGGTGCTGGAGTTAGGACAGCTGAAGGGAGATTATCATTACATGATTCTGATACTGAGGAAGACACTGCTGGGACTTCATCATTCAACCCAACCATCCTTCCTGAAGCTTGGCAGTCTAGTTCATTTTTGGGACTACCTGTGATGACTGGCCCACTGGGCATCACAGAATAAAGCAAAGGATGATCAACTGATTTGGTCAGTAAACCTGTGGAAAGATAGATACATGGTGCAAATAAGCATTCAGATACCCAATTCGAATTAAAGCCATTTCTACACCAGACTGTTATAGTGCTATTATTCTGCTTTCAACATCCTATGGAATCCTGGGGATGTTGAAAGTGGAATAATAGCACTATAACAGTCTAATGAAGAAATGGTCTAAGTCTAATTATAATTTTTGAACACAACTATTTCTTCCAAAATCTTAGCAAACCCAATTCCTAGACAAAGGAGGCCTTTTGTTCATGGCAACCATGTCTACACCACACAGTTATATCACTTTGAGAGCATCTTTATTCTCAATGTTATAGCCTATGGAATTGTGGGATTTATAGTTTGGTGAGGTACTTAGGATTCTCTGATAGAATTTCCTGTACAAAGGCAGTGAGCTAAGTACCTCACCAAACTACAAATCCCAGGATTCCATAGGATAGAGCCATTATAGTTAAAATGGTATCAAATTGGTATAACTGGATAATAACAAATATCCCTTGTGAATATTAGCTGTGCTCACTGATACTGCATACTGAGCTACTAGTAATCAAGAAGTATTATCAGGCGTAGTGCACTGACATTTATATGATCTGGTATGGGCTGAATTTTTTTTTTTTTTTTCTTATATCTTAAACATACTTGTTATGTACTTGCTTTGGAGCTATCTGAGTAGTCAGAACTAGATTTAACAGTAGAGAGAAAGACTGAAGCTAGTTCTGCAGCCACACATCTGACTCAAATCCATACACTGTTCTCCGCAGCTGGTTCATTTCACTGCCTGGGGCAAAAGCCCAGGTAACACCCAGGTGGTCAGGTGGCATCTAGATGTATAGATGCCATCTAGACTGGCAGCTGAAGCTTATTTCAATTCATGTAGTTAAGACAGTGTCCATCACCATCTCCAAGAATATAGATTTGTTTGCAAGACTGGGAAAGGTTACACAGCATACACAGCTTTGTCCAAGATAAACAGCCAAAGATGTTGAGGAAAAACAGCTGGGAGACTATCATGGCTGTCTCCCAGTATCTCCTGCCCAGGTTCTCTTACTTGGCGTAATGATAGGGCCAACTCTGCCATTTTGTGCCAGCACCAATATATATAAACAGATGGAAAACAGATCAGTTTCCTAAAGCCATTTTCAATCTGCAGTACTATTTTACTTTTCCCAGAATATTTCTGAGAAGAAATATTTCCTCTTCCAAAGCTTCAGGACAACTTTTGGAAAAGAGAGCATTAGAAGCTGGCTTCTCTGTGGAAGCAGAAGGCTCAACTTTCTTAAAGACTTACTGGGTGTTTTCTAAAACTGCTGACTGTGTTCCATCCAAGTCATAATTGAAAGAGAATCAGAGGTGTGACAACTTCAAAATCCTTTGTATATTAAGGGAGTGCCCCTGGATATTCTGTACATTCCTAAGATAAGGACAGTTGCCCACAAAGCACCGATTCCAAACTAATTGAGCCTGACCATTGGCTCCTTCTTTGGTGCAGACAGTCCCTGGATGGCCTTAAAGATATGAAGAGAATATCTGCCTTGTTATCGCTACTAATATAATGGCTTGGTACCTCATCCCAATGTAATGTCATGGATATAATTTTGGAATTACATTGTCTAGAAATTTCCAAATGCATCTAATGCGAAAATTCTGACCTGAGGATATATAGATCCATTATAGAAAGCCAAGGTAGTTCTCTTAGGATATTCATGCTCAACTCAGCACATTGTAAGCACCATGACTGCTGAAGCAAGGAAAATGACAGGTGATGGAGTCCACTTTTTTCAAAAAAAATGTGCATTCCAAATGTATACCATTCACAAACAAAATCATTTTTTGGATACATAGGCTTCCCTCTCTGCCCACCTCTGTCACTAAACACAGAGAACAGACTAAAAGTCTTTAAAACAGATGTTGCCACAAGCCATGGAATTATAAGGTGTAGAAGTCCAAAATATTTGGAGGATCAATATTTCCCACCTCTCCTTTGATTAAATTTTGTAAATAATATAGAGAAAGGGAAGAAATTGTACCATTAGTTACTAATTTGTCTCAAGCACTATCAAGCTGATATCTGCCAGCATCCCTTCTATAATCAAATTTCACATTATGTTTACTTAGGACAATTCAACTAGTCAAGATGCCAAAACATTTGAATCTTTGAATCCATGTTTTCATAACATGAATAAAGATTTATTTTCATTATATACACAGGTGCCTGAATATTATACCCTTTGTCCTTGCTTCTTTCAGCACAGCTTCTATGCCCCCTCGTTTTTCTATTGTTTCAAAAATCTTTTTTGAAGTTCTTTTGTTCCGCAGATGAGCCCATGTCACACCAGCTTGAGCAAAGATCATCTTTAGTTCAGGATGAAAGTCGGTCTACAAAACAACCCAAAACAAAAGAATTAGAGTGGTTTCTTTTAGCCTTACTACTTCTGCCATTTAGTTATTTATTTTTCTTTAGAACAGAGTTATAAATCCCATCAAATTCAACAAGGCTCAGAGGGGGCACTGAGCCTGTTACTCATTAATCCTACATACAAATTAATCCCCCTTCTTAGTTCTTACAGAGCTCTAAGACTATTTTACTAAATCATAACTCCCAGGATTCTTTGAGGAAATCCAGAGGCATTACAGAGCACAATACAGAGTTTTAATATAGACCGGATTGTTCAGCTGAGTTCAAAAAGGAAAATAGAAGCAATAAACCTTGGAAGAACAAGTGCTATGCACATTTCTAAGGTACATGCACAATTGCTCATAAGTGAATTCCATTGTATTTAGTGGGAAATATAAGTGCTTAGGAAAGCAGGCAGAAGAATGAAGCATACGGCTCAGGCAGTTTGGAGCATGTGTCTCAGATACCTAAAGTGAATATCTAAGATTGATAGACAAAAAAATCACTATTTGCTTTAGCAGCAAGACTATCAAATAAGCATATATAATAAAAGCACTAGTGACTAAGCTATACTGCACAGCAACTACTTACAGCAAAACCAGTTTGAGGACTCCATCCAACATGACACAGGTGCCTGGAAGAGACATTATAATTTTTAGCACATACAGTGAAGATTTGGAAGTTCAAAATGTACACATCACTTGCAATAGTACAAATTATCATTCATTTTTAATATTTATTTCATTTTATTCCAAGATACATAGAGATATATTCAAAGAAGAATCTCTTCCACAAAAAATAAGGGGAAACATAAAAGACCATCACAGATTGCAGCATGATGAATTGCAACAACATTAATACTTACAGACCTTAGAACATTTAGTTATCAAAGCTCTAATCATTTTTATTTATAATTCTGATCAGTCTTGCTGAAGCCTGTGGAATATCAATAAGATAAGGACCAGAAAGCAGCTGCTCAATCCACAACACAGGTAAGCCAAAAAATTTGGAATTGAAGGCAAAATGAGCAGAGGCGAAAGGCGGTGTTCATGGATCTTTCACAGGTTTGAAAATGAAGAATTTCAGAAAGTAGAGCTTTATTTTGACACTCATCTAAAAAACATCTTTTATACAACTATCATAATTTCAAGAACCCCATCCTCTTTAGTTCTTGTCATGGAATAAACTGATAAACCCAGCTGTACTAAAAGCCATTTTATGCAGTTAGTTTCTACATTCATATGGGAATCAGGTACACAGAACTAACAACTGCATTAAGTGCAACAAAGTGGTTATCACCTGATCCAAAGTACTCAGAACTACTTCCAGTGTATTATCAGCTTTTTAGTCTATCTGCCAGTCTCCATTTCACAAGATAGAATCAGCTTTATCAGTTACTCATATCTTGAAACCAAGGATCCTTTCACACTATACAATTATAACACAATGATTCCACTCTAATTGCCACAGCTTCATCCTATGGAGTCCTACAGTTTGTAGTTTGGGGAGGCGCTAGAGCTTACTGGTGTAGAATTCTAAATGCTCCTCCCTAAACTACAAATCCAGAGCCAGAGTAGTGTAGCAGTTTGAACACTGAACTACAATCCCGGAGGTCAGGGCTCAGTTCCCTGCTTGGCCATGGAAGCCCATTGAGTGACATTGGGCGCATCACACATTCTCAGCCCCCCCAAAAAACATGATAGGTTCACCTAAGGGTCACCATAAGTCAAAATGACTTGAAGGCACACAGCAACAACAACTGCATATCCCAGGATTCAAAAGGATGCAGCCATGACAGTTCAAGTGGAATCAAAGTACTATAACTGCATAATGTGAAAGGGCTCCAAGTCAGAAGTTGGCAGCCTCAAAGAAACTCAATTCAGAACTGTTTGGAATACAGATCAAGGTGTTGATGGGTACCCAAAGCACAGTCATAAAGAGAAATACTTTTTTTAGGGGGAAAATTAAGCTGAGCATTCTACATGTAACCCTGTGGATATCTTTTTTTTCTGGGAGAGAAGAATATAATGTTTCTCTTTTATCAGAGATGTTAGTCATTGTGTTCACATTGTTAGACACTACTCTCCTAAATCTCCAACTGTAATTGCAGATAAGAATTCGAATGGATGAAGGAGGCCATACAAAACAGAAGAGGAAATCATAACACTCCAGATGTGGGACTTGCAGTCCAAGCAGTTCTAGCTAGCATCGTCCATGGTGAAGAATGCTGGGAACTGCAGTCTCCAACAACATCTGGATGCCATACTGTTCACACTCCAATGCAGAAGAGCATCACAAATAACTCATAATTTACTGCAGCTCAATTATAGTACTTTCCTTTTCACAATCCACACATTCAGCTGAATTCATAACTGGTACATGCACGTGTGGAAATCCACTAAAGCTTGGGGTGATAACTTGTGCATAACTCTGCCCCAAAGGATCAAAAAAGGGTTCAGATTTGTGTAAAATTTAATGTGCGGTCTTATATTTAAAAATCTAAATGTAGAAATAGTTCATGTAATTGAAATAAATACACCAGGTGATCTGTGCATCTCCAACATTTCCCTGTGTTCTTCATGCTTCTGGTCCTTTTCTGTAAACCAGATATGGTCCAGACTGCCCTTAAAGCTGCACGGAATCCCATTTTGGAAGAAAGGGGGAATATAAATTCAATACATAAAATAAATGAATTCAAAGAGAGGATTGTCTTCTCTAAAATAGGGAAAGAATGACTACCTCACTGAAGCTAAAAAGAAATTGTTCACACTTACTTGAAATTAAGGGGAGGGCCAATATAATGTTTGTTGAGTTTGTTACTTCTGGGTTTTTGTTTCCGTCTTTTGTACAATGTTTGAGAAATACAATATGAAGAGGTGGAAGCTCTGGAGTCTGGAAAACTTGAATTTGGACAAGACTCAGGCAATGGACAGGACACTTCAGACACTGGAGCTGGAAGACAAGACACAAATACTATTCAACAAACAACAGTTTGTTGTTTATACAGTAGCAGTGTGAAATGTAGGTTTAGCAATTGTGGGAAGTTCTTGAATTTGAGAGAAAAATTCAATCATTATCATTCTCTTTCTGGCTTTTAATGTTATTCTGATGAGCAGCTGCAGTTAAACTGAGCCATGCCAGGGCACTAAAGTGTCTCTATCACTAATAATAGCCAGAGCTATTGAAATGATACAAGGCACTTCAACAAAGAGTGTACCATCCCAGAGATTAGCATTTGGAAGAACAGAAGCTTTCAGTCTTTGCCACTCCACTTTAAATTGAACTTGATGACATGTTCAAGAGATATAACAAGTTATTCTGTAAGTACTACTGATGGAGACAACTTTGACAGCAAACATTATTAGAACAAAGTAAGCTCCATAAATATTAACAGGCTTACTCTACAGAACAAGTTTATATTGCATCACCCAGGGGGAGAATACATCCTATCTCATATTTACATATTAAAAGCTAAGAACAGAGAAACAGTGCACTCCCTAAAACTTCTCTGTCTTAATTTTCAGTGGAAAACAACCAATGTTCAAATTACAAGTGGAATTACCAAAGACAACAACACTTCTGAATAATGCCATGGTATCACTGCTCCACCTTCACTTCTACCACTCTCATATAGAGCCGCTTGAAACAGTTTAAATAAGAAAACAGAGATAGCCACAGCTGTTGATACACCGGCATTTTAACCTTACCTTAAATGAAGGTAGATTCCTGCTTAATAGTTTATTCTTACTCATTAGCACCACTAAAGCTCCACAGCTGAATTCAAACAGAGGGATTTCAAAACTGAGACCTTGGGTGTTAAAGCTGGTTGGGTGAACCTGCAGGCACATATTCAAATGGATAGGATCACAGAGATTCTTACAGACATGACTGCAAGCATTTGTGCCTATTTTGGAACATAAGAGAATCTATGAAGCCCCCAATGCAAGCTCAGTGTCTCACTACAATCCTACACAGGACTGTCTGTTACCAAGCCCGAGTAACTCCACTGGAGATTATTTATTTATCTGGCCTGTATCCCTTCCTTTCATCCAGGACTGGGATTCATGGTAACTCACAACAAATTGATAGCAGAGAAAATAGACCAAAAATATAATGCTAAAACACAGTTAAACAAATTATGTAAATTATGCTACTCAAATAGCATTGCATTACTGCAAGGCAGGCTTGTATGGAAAAATATAGCCCTTCCAGTAGCTTGGACCAAGTCATATAGAACTTTATAGGCAATTATCAACACCATGAATCTGCCCTGAAACTGACCAGTAATCAGTTAAGCTGTCATAACAGGAGAGTCATATGCTCCCATCAACTGATCTCAGTAAACGGTTTGGCCACAGTCTTTGGAATAGGTGAGGTTTCTGAGTATTTTTCAAAGGCAGACCCATATAGAGCATACTGTCATATTACAGTAAGATAACAGCCTGAGGACTGAGATTGTTTCCTTGTATTTTCTGCATTCCTGTAACTGACAAAGAGCCATAGAAACTTGCCCAAAGTCTGAATACATCACCCTGATGGGAGGCATGCTCTGAAGGTGATAGGGTTTCCGAGGAGCAGGGAAATGTATTCTTTAGTTTGGGCTCCAAGCATGATGCCGAGTAGATCAGTATCACAATGCAAGGCAATCAGTGGGTACTTGTTATGATTACTACCCATTCTTGGGTACTGAGAGCTAGTAGGTTCAGCAGTGTAAGAGTTGAATGAGGACTCCAGGAGAACAGGGTTCACTTCCTTACTCAGCCATAGGAATCCTTTGGGAATCCTTTGGGTGACTCTGGGCAAATCAGAGGAAGACAATGGCAAACCTCTGAATACATCTTGCCAAAATAAAAATCTATAATAGCACAGCCATAAGTTGGAGACAGCTTGAAGGCACCTAACAAAAACAACGTCCTCAAGCACCAGAGATGATTTAGTATGCAAAGAATTTCGCCTGAATTGATTTCTTGGCTGAGAAAAACCAGAGCAACTTATGGCTGGTTCTGATGATCTTCCTGTGAGTAACAGCTCATGCAAAATGTTGGATCACTGGAGCTAACATAATGCTGGAGCAACTAATTCACATCAAATTTAGGTTGTTGTTTTTTTCAGTTGAAAGAATGGAAGGACAGCCCAAGGATTTAACTGTATGAGGCAAAAGATTTATTTGGTGGGGAGGAAAGAGGTTACACCTTCATGTGCTGATTTTTTTAAATAGTTGAGTTATTTTAACTCTGTGTTGTCAAATATTTTGCTTTTTAGTAATATGCATTGATTTTTATTTTACATAGTTGTATATATTACAACTAACATAAACAAAGATAAAAACAAAAGAAACATAAAGACAGAAAAGAAAAAAATTATCTTATACCACAGCTCAATTAGTCAATATGTTATATTATATGTTGAATATATAATATTTATAAATAAAAATGAAGGAGAAAGAATAGAAAACTCTCTAATAAATGGTTACTTTATTATTATTTTTATATTATATTAAATATATAATATTTAATATTCTAAATTGAAAGGAAGAGGGAAAGAATAAAAAAGTCTCTATTAAATTGTTACTTTTTAGCTCATGTTTTGTTTCTTTGTCCAGTTCAGATTATCCTACATTCACAAATTCTAAAACATTTCTTCAAAATTTAGCCTCAGAGTCTAAGGTCCTATAGAAAATTATGATCTGTTACTATAGAAAATACAAGGAGCCCTGATTTCCAAAAAGAAAAAAAAAGTTCTTTTTTTCTCCTTTGATTATTTTATTTGACACATTTTCAAAAAGAGCAACAGACCACATTTTGCTAAACCATTTTTCTATAGATAAGCTTTCCAATATTTTCTTACATTTGGCTATTTCCATTTTTTTTTCAACAGCTTATGCTAGGGAAATAAAATATTTATGCAATATATCCTTATTTCACTCAACAAATAATGACAACAGAATTAGAACCCACAATAGTGTGCATGCTGCCCAGTTATCTGAGAACAAAGGTTTACAATGTTCTCAATACTGGCTAAATTTTGGACAATCTAGCCACATGAAGTTTAGGGTCTGTCCCCTCTCACACTCTCTCCTAAATAAGGGAATGTTTCTTTAAAAATATGTCATAGTTTTAATGGGGTATATCTGCCAAATGTATGACTTTCAAATTAGAATTCTTCATTGGAACAGACAGCGTTCTGGAGAGTGGGGAAGACCAAATCCTGTTTCATCTTCGGTGCCTTGTGGATTTCCAAGTTTCACATCCATAATCCAGTTATATGTACATATACATATATAGGGCATGTCCTTTGCATAATTCATATGGGTGATTACAAATTGTTCCACCACTATGTCAGGAATCTGACCCGTTTCCTTTTTAGCATCTCTTTTAGCAAAGCAAATTGTTTCCATCTTCTGTAACTTCAGTTTGTCCTCTATTTGCTATAGAGTTTGACCTGATAAAACAATTTTCTTTCTGGACCTCATATTAAATGGATCAATGTCAAGAAGCTGACTGTACTGGCTGTTGAACCTTTTTTCAACATTAGCAATGGGATGGTTCCTCCACCATACCCGCAGGTCAGTTAAGGTGGTATAGGACAAACTATATAGATTGTTACGCCATTTCCACACTATACAGTTATAGTGCTTTTATTCCACTTTCAACATCCTGTGGAATTCTGGGATTTGTAGTTTACTGAGGCCAAAGAGCTCTCTAACTGAGCATTTTAAATGCCTCTCCCTAAACTGCAAACCCCAGGATTCCACAGGATGTTGAAAGTGGAATAATAGCATTATGTGGAAATGACCTAGGTTCTCAACTACATTACACAGGAGAAGAGACTACTCTTATGAGTACTTACTTGCAGCAGTCTGGAGTCTATAAACAGCTGTATGTAGGAATGGGACGAATCCAGAATTTTCTGAATCCAAATCCAGATCCAAATCCCTGGAAGGTTCTGGGAATCCACGAATCTCACAAATCTTGAATCTTTCAAATCGTTTTTTAAAAAAGGTTTTAAAAAGCAACGGAAAGAAGAATAATCTTGGGCAAGACACACTCTCTCAGCCTTAGCAAAAGCCTAGGCAAAGCCAAACCTCCCCCTGAAGGAATCTGGCCAGGACAACTGGCATAGTTTTGCCTCGAGATCTCTCCAGATTGAAAATGACATGAAGGCCCTTTCTACACTGGCAGGAAAATCTGGATTAATTCCACATTTTCCTACCTATGTAAACAGGGCCACATACTACAGTACAGAGATAATCCAGGTCAAAACTGGCATTTCTTTGCATAGCACCTTATGGCATCCTGGGGTTTGTAGTCTGATGATGCACCAGCACATTTTGGCAGAGAAGGCTGTGACACCTTGTAAAACTACAAATCCCAGAATTGTGTCTGAAAGAGCTTTGCAAGGGACCTATGCAGAGGAATATTTCAGCTGTCCTTGAATCTCAAGAAGACTGTACCTTCCAGCCAATCAGGCCTTTGACGCGCCCTGGAAGCACCAATTTTTAAAAACAATTTTTCCTTTCTGCCGTGAGAGGCTCATGAGAAACCATGACAGACATTTCACTTCTCATCCTATTCTAGCTTTAGGTTTACAACCAGGCACCGGTCTTGTAGAAGGAGGTACACTGACCTACATGTGGCAATCACTGGCCGAGATTGTGTGACCTTGCCCTCTGCCCCTCTACTTCTGATAGGCATCAGGCCCACTGACCCCAGTATTGATACATGCCATTGATTTTCAGCACAGAAAATAGTGCTGAACTTAAATATTAAGTGTTCTATTTAAATGTATTAGAATACAATCCCAGATGTAATTTCTGAAATTGTTAGCAAAGGCCATTATTACTCCACAGGAAAACTCACCTACTTGCCATCTCCCTTTGTGTGTCTGATCTCCCAGGATTTCAGGCATCCTGGTCTCCCAGGCTTTCAGTTTCAGGTGTCCCAGTCTCCAACAAACTATTAGGTTGGTGGATTTGAAAGATTTGGTTTGCCTGTTTTAGCACAGGGATTCAGATTTGTGAATCTCAAATCCTTGCCGAGAATTTGAGGATTCACAGATTCGGTTGGCCCATCTCTAGCTGTATGTTAATTACCATCAGCCTTTGTACCTTGCTAGTTTTTTAACAATTCAGTTCTAGGTTCCCTGTTCTGAGCACATTTATTTGGAAGTTATCGTCACTGAATTAAATGAGATACCTCCCCAAGTAAAGAGTAATGATAGTAATGAAAGTGACCTGATAGTAATGAAAGTGATGAGCCCACTATGTGTTTTAGTCTGAACTTTAAATTAGCTATCCAAGTTGTTGAACTTGTTTGGAGTGGCAGGTTTTAGCCCCTTGAGTCCATCCTGCTGATGGACTTCCCACAGACAACTGAGAGACCACTATATGAGCAAATGTTGGACCTGATAGGCCTTTGGTCTCATCCAATGTGGCTGTTATATTCTTAGAACAGCACTCTCTACTATATGAAGTACATACATTACTAGTGTTGTGTAGTGTCTCTTATGCATAGATCAGGACAGGTGAAACTTGGATTTAATTCTCTACTGTGAGATAATGCTTTTGTTGTTGTTGTATGCCTTCAAGTCATTTCCTATTGATGGCAGTCCTAAGACAAGCCTATCATGGGATTTTCTGGGGCTGAGAGTGTGTGACACTTCCAAGATCATCCAGTGGCTGGCTACAAGCTGGGATGCCCCAAAAACATTGCCACTGGAGATGAACCACCCCCATCACCCCCCCATCACTACGCAACTGTTGCTTTGGGATGGTAGCATGATTAATTGCTCCATTTAATATCTCCTCTACTTTCAGCATTATCTCCTCAGAAATTATTATCCTAATTATGTACAGTTCTCCCTCCACATTTGCAGGTTTCACTTTCACTAATTTGATTATTCGTGGGGTGCCCACTTGCCCCTTCATTCTCCCCTCCACCCCATTCCCACTCCACCTGCTCCTCCCATTGTCCCTGCCCCTGGTACAGCCGTGCCTGCATGGGCAGCAGGAAGATCCAGGGAGGGCAATCAACAGTTCCCTGTGCTCTTCTCGCTGCCCCCGCCACCAAAGTGGGTACAGGTGTGCCCCACGCTGGTGGCAGGAAGGTCCAGGGAAGGTGATCGCCAGTTCTCTGTGCTTCTCCTGCCATCGCTGGTGCTGGCGCACCTTGCGCAGGTGGCAGGTAAGGTGCAGGGAAGTTGATCGCCTATTCCTTGCCTCTCTGCTCCTTGCCTGGGTGAGTGCACTAGCCGGGCAGAATCCTGTAGGGAGGGCACCCTATTTGATTATTTGACATTCCTATCCTTAACACAAATGAGGACGGCCTACTGTATTTGCTATTTGGATTGTCTTTTGTTTTGTTGTGTCTCCTTCAGTGTTCCTCACTTTATTTATTTATTTTAATTTTTATTCCTCCTTTGTTCAAGAGATTAGTTTCAGTCTTCACTTGATTGGAGTTGAGATTCAGGAGCCATTTTGTATAAACTTTTACCATAATTGAAGAAAGTTATGAATAGCAAACTTCTTAAGAGACTATCACTTTAATTAGGCCTTAACTAGACATTTACTATCTGAACTGAACTCTGTTTTATTTTGAGTCTTATCTGCTTTCAGCTTGGTTTCGGTTTTAAAGTCTCCACCTTTTTGAAAGATGCAGCTGTTTTGTATAAACTTACCAGGAGTTTTTTAAACAATGAAACTCCTTAGTTTTTGTTCACTTGGATTTCAGAGGTTTTTCATACCCTGCTTGAACATAATGGGGAACCTGAAAAGAAAAAGGCCTCCATTCCACCAGCTCCTCTCTCACCTCCCCTTGTGAGGGGAGAGTGTAGCTGATATGGACATGGATGATATTTACATGGTACAAGGTATGGCTGCACAATTTAATGAGCTGAAACCACTTATGCTATCTATGCAGACTTATGGAATCAGAGGTTGTTAAAGATAAGGTGGGCACAAAATATTGGACACTCAATTGAACTGAACACATGGGTGAGGACATGGAAAACAGATATAAAGTTCACACCAAGTTTAAATCTAAGAGAAAACTTTTATAAAATGCTACACAAGTGGTATATGACACCAGAAAGATTGCAAAAAAATAACTAAAAATGGAAATGTAAGATGTTGGAAATGTGATGGAAAGGCAGGGTCTTTTTTTCATATGTGGTGGACCTGTAAGATAGCAAGGAAATTCTGGAAGGAAATACATGATGAAATTCAAAGAATTTATAATTCTAATTTTGAAATGAAGCCAGAGTTTTATCTGTTGAATATGCTAGAGCAACAAAGAAAAATAAGATGTCATCAGAAGATATTGTTATATCTGATAACTGCTGCAAGACTGATATATGCGCAACATTGGAAAGAAAGGAAACATGTTGATATAGAAGAATAGAAATTAAAAGTCCTGGATATGGTAGAGACAGAAAAGTTAACATTTTTTTGGAAAATAAACCTATCCAGAACTTGGAAAGGGAATGGAGAGAAGTTTTGAATTGATTAAAGATACAGAATAAGAAAGGGAAAGGAACAAAGAAAGATGTAAGCAATGCAATGTAACAATGTAATAAGGTAATGTAGCAAATCAAACATCAGGAAATGTAACAATGTAATATAATAAGGTAATACAACAAAGCAACACTGTAACGATATAAGAGTGGCAATGTAAGATCATCTTCTTTGAGAAAGCAGTAACTATATATGAATGGAATGAAAACAAGCAGATTCAACTGGAAAATAAGCTTGGAAGCGGGGAGGGTTTTTTTTAAACTTTTAATTATAAATTTCAATAAAAATATATTTCAAAAAAATAATTGAAGACTGTGGCCCTAGAAGACAGGGTACAGCTCATGAAATAGCTATGAATGCTTCCCATAGCCTTTTGTCTGTCTGCATTTCTCAGCTAGAATCTCTTACCTGATGTGCTAACTGGCAGATCATTGGCCTGAGAGATCTGGAAGCTGGTGTTCATCTAATGAATTTTTTAATAAATTACTGTATGAATTGTTGGCTTTGCCTTCTGATTTTCAACTAGAAATTAAGAGGGAATTGGGGCACTTTCTATTTTTTCTATTTTTAACCACCTGAGTTGTTCATTTTCTGTATTATTTTATTCATTTTATTCACTTATATTAGATTTTATAAGGTTTCTCAGCATTTTAAGGTTACCATAGGCAGTATAGATAGTAAAGTGATGATTTATGGAAATATATGCTGTTTTGTGCAACTTCCTTTTTAAAAAAAAAATCAAATTGTGTAATACTGGAAATGATGGATGTGATCTAGAGGCTGAAATGTACTGGTGGTTTAATGCTTAACATAATTGCACTGAAAGTCCAAGGGTTGCAAGATGTAAACAAAACAAGTGCTTTCTAAGAAAAATTTAAGGCTGATGTTGCATTCCTACAGAAAAACTCGTTTGATAACATAAAATGTGAACAGCCTTCAGAAAAATTGGGTTGGTGAGGTCTATGTTACTATATTTCCAGATGGTCTAAAGATGTGGCATTCCTAATTGTCAAAACATCTTCCTATTTCAATACAGCAGGAAATAATAAATCCAGATGAGTGGTTTTGACTTTACTTGTAAAATAGTTTGAAAAATTAATTCTTTTGATGAATATTTATGGGCCTAATAGTGATGTACCAGAAATGTTTTGTAACTGTTTTAGTAAACCTGTTGACTTAGAATATGATTATTTGGTTGTTGTTGGTGATTTTAATGACATTTTGGATCCTTTGCTAGACAGATATACACCTCTGCCAAGGAAACAATCCATAATGAGAGCTACTTTGCAGGCATATATGAATAAATATGGTGCAATTCATTCATGGAGAACTGTACACTCAGGAAATAAGGAAAGTATCTCTCTGGTCCACCATAATTGTTTCAGATTAGATTATTTGTTAACTTCTGCATTTTGGGGAATACCAGGTGTTGTTGGCTATATATCAGAGGAAGGAACTGTCAAAACCACATTTGAGTATTTCTTCTCTAAGAAAACCCCTATGAAATTCATGGTATGGCCATAGGATGACAGGTCACTTGGGGGAACAAAGTCAGTTTTATTTTATTTGGGAACATGACTGCTTGTGTATATTGACCTCTAGTGGTGGTGAACACGTGCACAATAAAGAGAATGCCACTACTGATTTGTGAATTTTCCATGTGGTCTGTTAAATGCAATGTGCTTGAATACCCTACAGGCACCAGATCCTGTTTGATCTTGGAAACTAAGCAGAGTCCGCCTGGTTAATACTTGAATGAGAGGCTTCCAATGAATACCAGGTTTGCTGTTAATTATCGTGACCCTATAGATGAGAGACCTACAAAGGCAAGCCAGCAGCAACTGCCCTGCTCAAGTCCTGTAGATTCAGGGATCTGTCTTCCTTGATTGAGTCTATCCATCTGTAATAAGGTCTTCCTCTTTTTCTGCTGCCTTCTATTTTACCAAGCATTACTGTCTTTTCTAGTGAGCCAGTCTTCTCACGACATGGCCAAAGTATGACAGCCTCAGTTTAGTCATCTTGGCTTCTAGGGAGAATTCAGCCTTGATTTTATTCTAGGACCCATTCATCTTTTACCAGTCCATGGTATCTGTAGAACTCTTTTCCAGCACCATATTTCAAATCTGTTGATTTTCTTCTTACCATGTTTCTTCACAGTCCAGTTTTCACCACCATACACAGAAATTGGAAATACAGTGGCATGGACAATCCTAATTTCAGTGTTTATTGATATATCTTTACATTTCTGTGTCTTGTCTAGTTTCTTCACAGCTGCGCTTCCAAGTTCTAGTCCTCTTCTGATTTCTTAACTGCAGTATCCTTTCTGAGCCAAGGTATGGAAAACCTAGAATTGTTTCAATGTCTTCAGCATCTACTTTAAGGTTATGTAAATTATCTGTGGTCATTATTTTGGTGTTCTTAATATTCAACTGTAAACCTGCCTTTGCATTTTCTACCTTGACTTTCTTCAGCAATCATTCCAAGTCTTTGCTGTTTTCTGCAAGTAGTATGGTATCATCTGTATATCTTAAATTGTTGATTATGTATTTTAATTTATGATGGACCCTACCACAAGCCATCAGAAGAAGAGGGTAAGAAATAAAATTATTATTATTGTTGATTATAATGATGATGCTGATGTTGTTCCTTTCTCCAGTTTTCATGCCTCCTTCCTCTGAATCTAATCGTGCTTTATGTATTATATGTTGTTCAGCACACAAGTTAAACAGTCAGGGAGATAAAATGCAGTTTTGCCTTACTCACTTGTTAATTGGAAACCATTCTATTTCTCCATATTCTGTCCTAACAGTAGCATCTGATTCTGCGTACAGGTTATGCATCAGGTGTTGTAGGCTGTCTCAATGGGACAAACTGGCAAAACCACCTCTGAGTATTCATTGCCTAATAAAGCTGTATGAAATTCATGAGGTCACAGGCAACATGAAGGTACATATACACACACACGCGCGTGCACACACACACACACAGAGTTAAAAAGAGCATTTGAATTATATTTCTTCTTCTTTCTGTGCCTTTATATATTTATTCACCTATTTTTCCACCCACAGATCCCGTCATTGGCTACCAGTTCAGGCCAGTGCCTATTTCAGACTTTTGGTTCCTGGTATTCAAGGCTTTGCATTCTAACCTCTCTCAGTTCCTCGTAGCTCAGCTAGGGTGGTATGTTCCATCCAGGAATTAAAGATCTACAGGTAAAGATTTACTGCCTGTTCCACCAATGCACAAAGCTCTGTCAAGACTGCGAGCCTTTCAAGATCTGGCTCCATATTTGTGGAAAGACCTTCCTTTGGACCTCTTTTGATAATGGGGCTTCCCATTATCTAGACTTAGCTAAAGGGGAACACTTACATTCCAGTATCACACCTCTGGCTGGAGGAAGATCTCACCTGTTTTTGTAAAGAGCTGAAGACCTTCCTTTTTGGATTCAGTGGCTACTGAACTGTGTTTAAGGTGTTGAGATGGGTAGCAACTGGTGGAGTTTGGGAGATTTCATTCCATGTATTGCCATAGTGTTTTGTTTATTGTCCTTGTTCCTGACTGTATATGTTGATGTCCTGCCTTTTGGTGAAAGGAGTATTACAAATAAAAGTTGTTGTTGTTTTTGCTGCTACTGCTGCTGCAATTATCTCTAGTTATACTGAACTGATGAAATACAGAAAAATAACAGAAGGGAGAAACCATTCAAAATTAGGGTAGCCACACCCTCATAAGTGGTGAGCCATCAGCTGGTGACTCTTAACCATTAAACAGTTCAAAATTATTTTGTGTGTCCTTGTTTGAAAGACAGACCACTGAAAAGGAAGATGAGTAGGACTGCTGGAAGAACAATTAATTTGGTGGAACAAAAGGGTAGCAAAGAGCAGAACTGAGGTTGTTGCTGTCATAGGCCAGGCAACAGACATATGATAGACAGGAGTGGAAATTATACACTCATGGCAGATGTTGTTGGACTGCAGCTGCTAGCATCCCTCATCATTTGGTATGCTGGCTAGGGCTGATAAGGAGTTGCAGTCCACCAACTCTAAGAGGGCTGCATTATTCCACTCCTTCAGACAGGATCAGGCCCAGATTTCAAGCTGCAAGGGGTGGGCCAGAGGAGAGTTTGTCTTCTTATTTTCTTGTGTTCACCTACTGTTTTTAGAAAGCTACAGGGAAGGGAGAAAGAAGGGGTTTTACTTTAAAACAAGCCTCAGACTTTAAAAGATGTAATTGAGACTCTGCTGATAAATCCTCTCTAGTTGTCTGGCAGTGAATTGGTTGCAACTTGTGAAGCTCTCCATCTTGCCTCATAAAGCTATGCTCAGTGTGTAAAGCAGCACATGGGTGTGCAAGATGTGTCTCTAGACAGGGGTGAGCTGCTATGCTTCTACCCACTGTGTCTTGCTGTTCGCTGAGGTCATCTCTGAAGATGGTGCTCTTGTGCCTTTAGCAGTTTGTGTAGAAGAAGGGATTCTTCTTCCCACTGTGATTAGCTATAACACCTGAAATGCCTTCTACATCACTATTGCACTGAAAAGGAAGTGGTTATGCTAGCCATCAGTAGCTGCTCTGTGTAGAATAGTAACGACACTCCCAGACCATTTTTGAAACTAGATGTGGAATGAGTCAGCCCCCTGCTCTGCCTTGTTTTGAACCAAGCAGCTGACAGGCAAAAAGAAGCGTCATTTCAGATACTTACCTAACTTTTAGTGGTAAAAATCTAGATAAGTATAAGAAGACAGAGTTGTTCGGGATGTTGTGTTTTTCTCCAGTCCACAGTCACTCCAAGACATTGGAGACAAGATGGCGCCTCCCTCCATTCCACATATGGAAGCTGACCAGTTTGGGAGCCTAACTGTAACACTGGTGATTGCACAGAGTTTTTATACAACATCTGCAGGCAGCTGGCTAGTTTGGAATTACAGAGCAAGCAATGTGCGCCATACAACTTTCTCTACCGAAAGGGAAGAATGGCCAGGGGACTCAGGATGAACTGCTACAGGTGCCAAAGCTGCCCCCAGAGCTGATTGTCCAGTCTCCCTAATGGTAGGGCTGGTGCACTATGTTTTGTTTGTCTCTTTTTTTTTAGGAATCTGTGCTGGGCTTTACGGCTTTGGCATTTATTGGTGGAAAGGCAAAGTGGTGTTGTACTCAGCAGCAGTTTGGCATCTTCTCATTGTTAGAATCTAGTATTCTGCAGTACAGTAATAAGTTACAAATGTTTAAAATATTTGCACAAAGGTCTCTCTTTAAAGTCTGGATATGCTACAGGACAAGTTAGGAACCAGACTTGTCCTCTGTTTGATTAAACTGCTGATTATACCTCTGCTATAAAAGAACTGTACGTGAAGGACATTTTTGGATGTGTGTACAGGCAGGTTATTTATAGAGCTGCCATATTGAAAGGGACCCTGTATCTCTGACAGCTGTAATGCGGGCAGAAATTCTATAGGGGAAGTTTCCACCACCACTGCCTCTTCATGATATGCAACTTTTAACAATGACATTACATGAAAAATTGGGGAAGGGAGGAACACTGTGTAACATGAAGATGGTCTAACCAAGAATGGTGTTAAATTATTGCCATACAGTTTTTGTGTATAAATTCTGAATGTCAGTCTAATGAAATTCAGTTCAAAAGGACAACCCCCCTTCAGCAAAATTGTACAGGACTTCAGAAAACCTTGGATGTATATATTTTAAGTGAAAAGAAAGAGTAAACATGGTATTTTCTGATGCCTTTGGTAATGGGCTTTGCACATATTTCCTAAAGCACAAGTAACATTGTTATTTTTAAGGTTCTCAGTCTTTATTTACCTATACAACACTAGAGGGCATTGCTCTAATATAAATTTATCTATTTATAATGGTGAAATCAAGATGTCTTAAAAGAAGAGTGACAACTTGGATGTGGGGAGAGCTTGGAATGTTACTAGTTACTTTACTCATTATTGCAATCACCCGGCAGGTCTTCCAAAGTAACTTGGCAAGCTATTCATTACTAACAAATTACCATTACTGTTTCTAATCATCCCTCCACATTCCCTAGGGTTAGGGGCACAGAACTCCCATGAAAGTGGAAAAAACATGAATAACTGTAGGCCCCCATACCATGTTTAACACACAAAAAAGCATGATTATCATATTCAACCTACTGTGGATTCCTTTGAGGCATCAGGGTTCCTTCAGAAGGCAGAAATGTGGCTGGTGGGGTTTACTGCCACCTCCACCACTGCCCCACACTATTTTTAATGGGGACAGTTCACAGTTTCTCAATTTCGTGAGGCTTGCAATCCCTATTAAAAATGGCATAGGGAGGCAGCAGAGATGACAGCAAATAATCCATGAATACAGTAATCAAATCCGCAAAAGTGAAACCCACAAATGTGGAAGGCTGTACAGTGAAAAATGCCTTCGTTTCCCCCAAGCTGTCAATTCAGATAGTGTGTTTTGGAGATTCTGAGAGAATGAAGATGATGTTACATAGTAATCCTTCCTGGCTGCACTATACAGGCAGCCATTCATGTAACCCTTCCTCCTCCCTCTCCCATTGGCTGGGCTGAGTCTGACAGGGAAGTGCACAAAAGTACCAATACCACAGGTGACATGGTAGAAACATTCTTGCATGGATAACTCAAGTGGATGAAGATAAACATACAACAGCCAGAGAGGCAGAGCCATGGCCATGTGTGTGACCACTTAACATGTAGCACTGCAGAGTACTTTTATTTACAGCACCTGCTTGGCTAAGTATGTCTTTCATGGATGCCTGCTTCTATATTTTGCCTGTGAGTTGATTTACACGACCAAATTCCTCAGTGTGTTTGCTGCTACCTTGACAGAATCACAAGGCCCCCATGAAGTGTGCATACCTTTGATGATTTTTTGCATTTCCTGCATGTTGGGTATAGAGTACTGTAATATGACTGACATCTTCCATGTGCAAATTGACTCTCTCCATGCCCATATTGCATGTGACATGGATGCCAAGAGCCCTTTCACATTAAACAATTTTAGTGTTGTCATTGCACTTTAACTGCCATTGTTCTATCTACTGTGGGATCCTTGGATTTACAGTTTAGATATTTACATAGAATTTTCAGCCAAAGAACCTCTAGTGCCTCACCAAACTGCAAACCCCAGGATTCCATAGGAGGCAGTTAAAGTGGAATCACAGTGCTATGACTATGTAGTGTGAAAGGTCCGAAGTCACATGGCCTTAAAAGGGTATTTTGATGGCTTTAAAAAGGTACTGGATAAATACTTGGCACACAAGGTAGAAAATCCCATGTGTGCATCATTCCCTCTTTCTGACAGTAATCAAAAATAAAATATTAACAGTTTGGTATCCCTTCATGACACCCAAGATATTCCCCATGAAACAGTCACCTCATTCTGCCTCTCAGTAGGGTCAGTCTTGGCAAAAAAATGTTTGTGGCAAATTTGCTCTCATCAGTCTTCCATTCCCCTTAGGCACCTTTTGTATCAGCTGCAATTTTATATCACTGAACAGCTGAATTATTGATTTGTCCTGCTGCTTTAGAGTTCAGGCAACCAAGCAGTTCAGTTTCTATTCCAGACTCAGATTATATTGTGAACAGAGACCTATTGTTGATCTATGAAGAAAGGGGTAAAAACAGTGTTCATATGAGTGCACTATCATGCCATCACCTAATGTCTCAGATGGTGTGTGTGTGTGGGGGGGGGATATTTCCCCTACACAAACTTCTGCATGTCCCTCAGACTGAATGGGAGACATGCTCAGACTTGCCAAAACATGAGCAGAATACTATCAGTACCAAAATCTGCATTGCTACACATGTGAGGTTGACCTCTCCCCTTCACTCCCAGTCCCAATCCATTATAGCTAGGGTTCTCAGATTTCATGGGCTGGACCCTGTTCTGAGATTCCTCTCCTTTGCCCTAAGGAATGGAGAACAGGGTCCAGGCAATCATCCTTGTAACATCACTAATATCTGCCTCCCAGGGCCTGCGATAATGCTGACTGGACAACACTTTTACTATCGGGTTAGAAAACTATGGCCCTCTAGAGATATATCTTTTTTTAATTGGGACTCTCACAACCCCTCAATTCTGGCTAGAGCTGCAGCAAGATGTAGGCAAAAAACATTTGGATGCACAGATGCTTTACAGGGGTATCAAACTCAATTTCATCTTGGGCCGCATCAGCATTATAGTTGCCCTCAAAGGGCCAGTTGTATCTGTAAGACTATATTAATGTATCTACTCTTTTATCATATTAAATAATTGCCTCTGCATTCGATTATTACTGGTTTTTAAATTGCCTTCCCTCTGCATTAACTTTTATTTTCTTGGACATTTTGGGGCTATTTGATCATAGTTTTAGTCCCTATACCTCTGTAAAGTGACATAGAATTGGTCAGTATATCCAAAGTATGCTACCTTCTGCTCCCCAGACCCTCTCTGTGCCTCTTTCAGCCTCAGAGACCTTCTGTGTGTCTCTTTCTGCCTCCCTGCCCCTCTCTGTACCTAATGAGCCTGATCCCCACATTGCCAGTATTCTGAAGAGGGGCCCAGCAGCCAGCACTCATGATCTACTTCCACTTCTGCCTGCTCCTCTATCTAACTCTTGTGAGCTACGCAGAGCATTGCTATAGTAACCTGTGGGAACACTCTGACAGCAAGACTTGGACAGAGAAGCAGACAGAAGTAGAAGTAGATCGCAAGTGCTGGCTGCTGGACCCCTCTTCAGAATATTGGCAGCCGGGTGCCTGCAATGTCAGGATCGGTCTCACCAGGCAGGGGGAGTGCCACCACTGCAGGAGAGGTATGAGGGCCACATGAAATGGCCTGGTGGACCAGATTCAGCCCGTGAGCCTTGTGTTTGATACATGTGCTTTACAAGGTATATCAAAGGTGAGAATCATGCAGAACTCCAGATAACAATTTTAGCCAACAGAATCAATGGGAAGGAATGCTGAAAGCTGCAGTTCAACAACATCTGGAATGATTCCTAACTCTGATTTATACAAATTTTGCCAAGGGAAAGGGGATGAGAAAACCCTACAGTCAGAGCAATTAAAGTCTAGAGCAAAAAGCAAGGGTACATTTTCTAACCATGGGGTAGTCAGATGCTGAAGTGGTATTATTATTAGCACAGATGGAGGTATACAACTGGACAAACTACGGTCTCACTGCATCGTACCTTCTGCTCAATATTTCTGAAAACCAGCAACAAAAGAGGGATCTATCACTAGGGGCAGGGAGGAAAACAGCATAGCAATCTATATAAATAAAGTTTATCATGTGCAAATGGCTTGGGAGATTTTCATCAAATTTGGAAAGGATGTTTGCTATGGTCTGACTTAACATAGATTATGTGATCTTCACAAAATTTGCTGGGGGGGCCGGGGGACACCCCAGTTATCCTCTTTTATTCATACAGAATAGAATATATGGCAAGCAGCTGGGAAAACGCTGCCCTTTCAAGGCCCCTGGAGACTGATGTGTAACAACTGAGCACCCAAAGATGTAGGGCAGTTGAAACTGAACTATTATGAATGATAGTTAATGGTTCTCTTGAACATTAGGTGCTATAGCTACATACAGCAGGAAAAAAACTGTCAGAGAAATTGTTACTGCGGTGAACTAGCCCTATCCCAGGGTCTACAATTTATTAATATCTAATATCAAAAATAGCTCCACGTGCCTGAGAGGGTTCCCCGGACAAGCACACAGGCAGGCACAGTTGAATGACCGCAATTAGGAAATGCCAGGTCTGGCCAGTAAATAATCTGTCACGTAGCCCCAGGAACCCTCCAGACATGCACACATTAAAGTATGCAAAGAGTCCTCTGCCCCGAGAAGCCAGCTTGACAAGATTAGTGCTCCTGCCAAACGGCCCATCAAGTGAGAGGAATTTGCATACAGCCACGGCTTTTGACAAGCCGGCAGAAACCAATCATGCTAAGAATTTTGACATTTTAGAGCTTTGTTCTCCCAATCATGAAGAGGACTTGCACATTTTGGAGCTTTGTTTTAGCTCCTCAACCCATTGTTCTCCCCGGGAAAGGATTAGCCCCCAAGGTACATTTTCCCCAATAAAAAGACCTGATTTTCGAGTGGTTCCTCGGATTGCTCCGGTTTCCTCTTGGCCCCACGTCACTCTGTCTGGCAATCCTCCCAGCCCTCCACATGCTGAGTTTCTTCTCTCACTCCACTGCTGCCTCCTACTTCAGTCTTCAGGACAAGGTGCAATATACCCCGAAAATACCTCTCTAAAATCCCCTATCAATTTTCCTTTTATTTCTTTTTAGCTCTTGAGTAAGTGAGTGCGTAAGTGTGAACGTGCACAAGGACTTATTTTTAAATAAAAATAATTAAATTTGCAATTTGGTTTGGTTTTTGACTTGGTTTGACCCGGTAAACATTGGGTTGAAAGATCCTGCTGAGTTACCCTGCCTCTCCCAGTGCTACAGTTTGTGCTCGGTCTAATTCCCATTCCCCGTTATTTGGAGCATATTGAGGTGTCCCCCAAGGGACCACAGAAATCAGGGTAACAGAATCTCCAATCTTCTACTTTTCTGTTTTAAATTCTGTCACTGTATCATGCTTACTTTTTCAAAAAATTACATCACTTTTACATGTAATATGCATTATTTTTCTGTGCTAAGAAAGGAAGGGAAGAGGACCCATCACAGCAACACTGTCACCTCTGAGTAAGAGGGACCAATTATGGATTACTTATATAAAAGATAATAAAGGAGTGTTCTTGGCATTATTTTTTGTATGAGTGCCATATATCTGCCCAGCGATTCAAGCCACCAAGAACCGTTTCTTCACATGCATAGTGACAGTTTCTCTTCCGTGTGCATTGATCATTTATACCTTGATTAGTCATTATACCTGAATATGGAATGAAGGGGGAACATACGTTGGCCCTGCTCCCAGAGCTTTTGCACAATGGACAATCATAGCATTATGCTGCCACTTTAACCACCATGGCAACATTCAATTAAATCTTGAGATTTCCATTTTAGAGAGAAATTTTAAGGACTCTGTCAGAGAGCTCTAGTGCCTCCCCAAATGACAAACCCCAGAATTCCAAAAGATGCAGAATCATGGTATTATAACTGTGTAGTATAGAAGGGTTCACGGTGTCTCTGTACCAATCCCAGCATCTTCACTTTTGATCATCCCATGTTGAGCAGAAAGATCTGGAGAAGTCTGCACCTGTCTATGCTTTAGAGCTCATGCACAGCCCTGCAGGCTTTATCAAAGCAATCTTTCTTAGAGAAACTTTTGTGCATGCCATAGGCACACGTAAACTGTCCTCAGCAGAGACAGTGTGGTGTAGTGGTTTGAGCTTTGGACTATAACCCTGAGATCAGGGTTTGAGTTCCTGTTCAGCCATAGAAACCCACTGGGTCACCTTAGGTGTGTCACACACTCTCAGCCACAGAAAACCCCACTATAGGTTCATCTTAGGGTCACTATAAGTCAGAAATGACTTGAAGGCACACAACAACAACAATATGGACAGCCCACTTAACATGGAAAATGTTTGGGAGTGGGCACAAGATGCACGAAGCCTTATATGAGCTGGCCCCATTGAACACCCTTACATGAGCTGGCATTCCAAATGCAAGTAAAATTACTGGCGTCAGGTAAAAATTTTCAGTGGAGAAAGTTTTACAGTGTTTTAATCCCAAAAGCAGAGGAGGAATAGCTAGCTTTGAAAATAAAGGAACACAAACAGTCAGAAGCACTGAATTAAGAAACAGATTTCAAGTCATACCTAGCTTGACTCTTAGAAATGTTGAAATTATATCCCACTCCCTTAACATGTTTAGGGCAGGAGTCATCAGGCCTTACCAATGAAAGAGCAAACATTACATTGTCTTATTTCATGCTTTTGTCAAAGGCTGAATGAATCACTTCCATGTATGTTATTACTCCACTTACGGGTATATGCTATAAAACTAATCACTAGGTAAAAGCAGTAAGCTGTAGTAAAAAGGGAAAGAGGCATTTTAAGCCAGAATGAAGGTTTACATTCTAGGCTTGGAAAATGAAAATCACTGCACTGAGTCATTCTCTTCTTTCATCCTCAGGCAAACAGGAATCTGTTAAATATATTTACTATTATCCTTAGCTATAATGATTTATCCACTAATTTTGATTCATTAATTTGCTTAAGAAAATAGTTTCCCAAATTAAGCAAAATTGCTATATTCCAAGCTCTAAAATTACTTTTACAGGCCTCACTAAGGGAAGGAAGAAGGATAGTGTAATGTCACATTCACAAGCGGGTCATGTTTTTATTTTATGTTTTACATGAAGATAAAGGGATTCAAAAATTTTATGTTTTACATGAAGATAAAGGGATTCAAAAATTTTAAAACTACTTTTATATAACAAAATTAATTCAGAACATGAAATAGGAATAAGTTAGTACCTGATAATTTCTCTCTTTTTATTTTTTTCAGCTCCTTTTCCTGAGGAGGAGATGCGTATGTTTTAAAGTTGCAGATGATCCTTCTGGGTGCATCTCAACAGTGTAGAATAAATAAGTGATGGTGGCCATGAAATATCAAAACCACCATTTATTCCCTCAATCTCAGAAAAGCATTTGTTTAAGGAGAGGGCAACAAAGACATCAGACCAAATCCAAAGACTGTAAATATGTCTTCCCATTGAAATCTGTCATGTAAATAGTGTGATCTTGTACACAGCTCCCATTAAGTTTCAGAAACTTACTCTCAAGTCAATGAATACTCAGGGAATGGGCACTCATTATTTGAAAGATCCTGTCTCCCTATACGAACCTGCATAAGTATTAAGATCACCAGGCAAGGGCTTTCTCTTGGTCCCAATACTATCACAGGCTTATTTAGTAAAGAAATGGGAGAGAGTCTTCTCAGTGGCTGCTCCCACCCTCTGGAATTCCCTTCCACAAAAGGCTAGCCTGGCCCCCTCCCAACTCTCCTTTCACTGGTAAACAAATACTGTTTCTGCACTAGGCTGTTATAGCGCTATGATTCCACTTTCAACATTCTATGGAATCCTGGGCTGCCCGGCCCCTCCCAAAACTGCAAACCCCAGGATTCCATAGGATGTTGAAAGTGGAATCATAGCGCTATAACACTCTCGTGCGGAAATGGCCAAAGACTTTTTCTTCAAGCAGCCTTCTCATGAATAATTGCTTGCAGGAAGCCTTCTTATGGGGAAATTGTGGTTATTTATATTGTTTGTATGCTTCTATTGATCTGATACTGTTCATACGCTATCGTTTTGATGTGGTAATTTTAAATTGTGTTTAAATGTTATTGTTAGTTTTTCACTGTGAGGGATTTCCTGTGTGTTGGCTTGGGTCCCACATATAAATGAAACAAACAAACAAACAGGAAGTTGCTTAACCTATGGGGACTGGTTGAAATTTATCCCACTTGGATATATTAGGCACTCAAGAAAAATTAGTTACAAAAAAGAAATGTAAAATAGATGTAGCGGTTAATGCTTATGACTCAAGCTGTTGCTTAAATGACCTCTTCCCATAGTAAGATTAAAGCTTAAAAATACATGAGGAGAAAAGTAGACTCATACAGGAAATATAACTGCCTGGTTCCTTAAATAAAGTTTATCGTCACCGTAAATTCTCATATTGATGTTGTAAGTGGCAGTTCCTCACGCCCTTTCACAATGAAACACTGTGATGAATGTACATTTTATTCTGAGGTGAAGAAAGCAACAAAGTATTGAAAAGTTTAGGATAGGGTAACAAGAGCAGGAAGTGTGACACTCTACCACCAACATTGTTTCTCCATTGCAGCAGAAAATCTTCTACTGAAAGAACCAGTTCTGACAAACAGAATGTCAAGGAGCAATTTACTCTTCTGTATAAACCAAATTAAAAACACCCTATATTTCCAAGTACAGCGAAGCTGAGGGAAAACTGAGGGTACTTGTAAGAAATCATGGTGTTTATGTTTTGCCTGTTAATTTTTATTTAATATTACCGCTTCTCACAAACTAAAAGATGTATAAAAAGAAGAAAAATGTAGCCAAAAGTTTAATGTCATTAAATTTAAAAGGCAGATCCAATGTATGTATACATTTGATTGCAGCTGATTGTAGCTTTGTGAGGTTGCCACTAGTCAATGCTTAATTAGATAGATGGATGGTATGTGGTGGCTTTATTTGTTAATCTTTCTACATTCATACAAATTGGATTACATTTAATTTAAGCATGACTTTAATTAATGTTGCTTCCATTGAGGAAGCATGGCTAAACACACGTTCTAAAAGTAATCTCCACTGAACTCTGTAGGACTTACTTAGGACTGTGTTGCATTTTTCTAACTGACACTAACTAAATAGTTTGATAACTCACATTTAAGTGGCATTATTGCAGTAGCCCTCATGCTCTACAGCTGTTAGTATCAGACAAGATCCTGTGAACTAATGGAATATGGATGGCAGCCCATTCTCTACACGGAAAAGGTGTGAGCGAGGAAGGGTTAGAAGTCATGTCATGTTAGTTTGTCATTCAAAAGGAAGACTTACCACTCCAACAAGGAAGATAGAAGTAGAGGATTAGTATTATCATTATTATCCTTTATTTATATAGTGCCATCCATGTACATGGCACTTTACAAATTTAAAATACAACAGTTACCTTAAATAAACACATAATAAAATGAAGATACACAACTAAAAGGATCCAGGGTATATGGCATTACAACCAGGATGAAAAGCAGTTTTATCCACACAAGAGACTGTTATAAATGTCCTGGAGTGGTTGGTTAGGACTGGGAGGGCATCTTTTCCATTTTTAGCAATGTGTGTGCCAGTATGTGACTACAAAAGGCTCAGATCCAGGACTGGCAGTCCTCTATTGCACAAAAGAGAAGGGCCTTGTCAGGGAAGGCAGTATTATTTACTACTTGTCCACCAAAGAAAGTCAATTCTCCCAAGGACCAAAGAGAACTACAAGACTTCTGTTCCAAACTATGTGAACAAGAACCATTCTTCCTAGTAGCTGAAAGGCCAATTTGTTCTCTATAACAGCAAACTCAAGTGGTTTAGTATTGACAGGAATAGAACTACAATGGGGCCAGTTCCTTATTGGTTGAGGATTTCCCCCTGTTTTCTCTGACTTTTCCAATCCTGTGGAGTGCCCACGCTGGTAGAGGAGGGCCTCTACTTCAGAATTCGCAGAGTGAGGAAAACTGGCACAGAGGAGAACGTGTTCCATTCCTATGGCACTCTTCCCCCTTGCATGCTTATTCCACACGCAGTAAAAGTGTCTGAATAGACCTACTAAAGTTTTCTTTTTTTCTTTCCTGGTACCTGACTCACTCCATTTCCGCACAACACTCTTATAGCGCGATGATTCCACTTTCAACCTCCTATGGGATCCTGGGGTTTGCAGTTTCGGGAGGGGCCAGCCAGCCCCTCCCGGAACTGCAAACCCCAGGATTCCATAGGAGGTTGAAAGTGGAATCATCACGCTATAAGAGTGTCGTACGGAAATGTTCTTAGATACTGTTTCTAGTATCAGGGCTTATCCTTACCACAAGTAAAAGGAGAATAAGCGTATGAAGCAGAATAACCATATGAAGAATGACTTATCACTACTGATTAACTAGAGCAAGCAACTTGTATAATTTTGGTTAAAATTATGGCATTCCTATTCCTCTTTTTCTGAACCTGGGATCTCCAGTAACTGATTTCTAACAACAGCAAATGAGGGGGAGAAGAAAGTTTAAAGGAGATGACTTTCAGCTATGCCAGTGTGAGTGGCCTCACTAAATCTCTGGCAGAGACCACTTCCGCAGAAGGCTTTTATCATGCCGTCATCCTATTGTTAGGGCTTTGCACAAGGGTTCTGGATTACATCTCCCATTTGTAACCTCCTAAGTTTGCCCATGGCTTCTTTTGCCTTTTTTCTTACCACAGAAAATATTTGGCAGGGGGAAAACATAGGACAGATGCACAATATCTTTGTGACTCCAGAATCACCCAATCTACCTACAGAGCAGGTATGGGAATTGTACAGCTTTTTGGCTGTTGTTGAACTGCAGTTCCTAGCATTCTTCATAATTGGTTCTGCTGCCTAGGGATGCTAGTGTTACCTTGTATGTTGGGGGTCCTGGAAGGGGCACCCAAATTGCCAAATAAAACACAAGCTGGGGGAAATGAAGCTCGAGCACTCTCTTACGCTAATGAGAGGCAGGGTAACTTCAGCTAGGATCTTTTACCCTATGTCTACGGCTTCAGGTCAGAGAGCAAGCAGACAAGTTTAAAAGTAACAAAAATAACATTTTTATTGAAAGGTAAGCAACAAATAAGACAACACGCGCACTAGCTAACTGAGAAATAGAAATGGAGAGCTTTTAGGGAATGGGTAATACGACCCCTGGTCTCATAGTCCTGGAGAGGAAGATGGGGTTCCGGGAGAGAAAGCTCAGTGTAGCTGGCTGAGGCTCCTTAGACAAACTGGTAGCAAGGCGGTATGGCAGTCCAAAGTGATCCAAAAAGGGAGGCAGACTCAGTTATTGGGAACTGAGGGGAAAACTTCACTGGACAGAGCGGCAGCAAGGCTGGATGGAAGTCCAGAGTGATCTGAGGTAGTCCCAAAAGTGGAGACTTTTTATAGGGTGGATCGTGCCTACAGGCTATGCCATGCTTGGTGAGAACAAAAGGATTTTGGAGCGGGACAAAGGAGTTGGAAAAGGTCAAGTTTGCATGATGAGCTTAACGCTGGATGACAATGGTATGGCCAGTATGTAAATGGCTTGACTGAAAGGAGTTGTTCGGCTCAGAGCCATGCGTCTATTGTACAAGGATTGCACTGAGCAATGCCTGTTTGCAATGAGGTGTTCCCTGAAGCAACGAAGAGGCTTGAGTTGCCTGCCTCAATGGAGTCTGGAATGTAAAACCATTAACGGCCGCACCAAATACGTGCTTGTCCGGAGGACCCTCGCAAACATGTGGAGCAGGGTGGCAGAGAAAGGTCAAGTAAAGGCCAAATTGTTTGATATCAAAATGATATCTAGTGCTCTCACCAGACATAACATAACTGGAGTAACACTAGGACTTGTAACTAACAACACTTCTTTCTTCTTTCATTTTGGGCTATTTAGGGGCAAAACATTAGAAAATCAGCCTGGATTTTTTCCCCCAAAATGGTGGGTTTGGGACATTTGAAGAGGATTTATGGGGTTCAAAAGTTTGTTTGAGGGCCCTGTGTGACCCGTCACTCCATTTTTCCCATCCCAGACTATGTTAAAAGATCTTGGGCTGTATCATTTGGAGGAGAGTTGGGCTCCCAGCTGCTGTTTAGGAGTAACTCCCTAACCAGCATAGGCACTGGTGAGGAATGATAAGATAAGGTGCAGTCCCCAACATCTTCAGACAAGTCTGGGAAAGACTCCTGTCTGGTTGGCAGAGATCAAATTATTTATTTTTAATTAATTTATATCTCACTTTCCTCCCATGAGGGATGCAAAGGGGCTCACACTTTACATTAGAACAATACTGTACAGCAAAAAACATTCTGAAAGAAAAAACATTTTAAAAGAATTAACTACAAGCCACTTAAAAGTATTAGTTTAAAACAATTAAAAGCACATTAAAACCTATCTCTTGGGCCATTTCTGCACTGAACTGTTATAGCGTGATTATTCCACTTTCAACATGCTATGGAATCCTGGGGTTTGCAGTTTAGAGAGGGGCCAGCCGCAAACCCCAGGATTCCATAGGATGTTGAAAGTGGAATCATCAGTCTAGTGCGGAAATGCCCAACCAGTTAAAAATTAAAGGCCTGTTTAAATAGAAAGATCCTGGCCTGCTGATGCCAGATATCACAGAGGGAGCCAACTAAGCCTCCCTTGGCAGACACTTGCATACTTTGGGAACAGCCACTGTGAAGAGTCCGTCCTGAGTCCTCACCAGCCATACCTGTGAAGGTGGAGAGACCAAGAGAAAGCCCTCCCCTGATGATCCTCCCCAAGTAGATGCGTCCTGTGCCAGGCCCAGTCAACAGCCAAGAATGCTGGGAGCTGTAGTCTAAAAAAATAGCAGTAGCAATATTGGGAGTAAGCACAAACAAAGAAAAATCCCATTAGTAGTGGAAAAGTGTGATAATGCTATTGATTTGCTGCTAGGTAATGGTAAAACAGAAATAATGTTTTAAAAATGCAGCTATATTATTAGGAATACTTTTTATTTCTGCAACTGAATCAGCTGTATTCCACCTAGAGCTTTACCTCTTCCTAAGGGTTGATGCATTACTGGTTGAAAATCACTGTGTACACAACACGGTACTGTGCTGGATCGATTTGATGCGCCATGAACCAGCTTCCTAAACTTGCCATTTCCACACAAGACTGTTATAGTGCTATGATTCCACTTTCAACATGCTATGGAATCCTGATTTCCGCACTAGACTGTTATAGCGCTATCATTCCACTTTCAACATCCTATGGAATCCTGGGGTTTGCAGGATTTCTTGGTCTCTCCACCTTCACAGGTATGGCTGGTGAGGACCCACGAGGGACCCTTCTCAGTGGCTGTTCCCAAGGTATGCAAGTGAACTGCAAACCCCAAGATTCCATAGGATGTTGAAAGTGGAATGATAGCGCTATAACAATCTAGTGCTGAAATGACACTGGGCTTTGCCGTTTAGGGAAGGGCCGGCCGGAAATGCTCCCAAAAGCTATAAACTCAGATCTGGCTCTTCGGACTTCTAGCTGGGGGGAGCAAATGAATCTTATGGGACTCACAGCGTTGCTTCCAAGTAAACACGCATAAAGCCACGTTGTTAAGCACAAACGCGTTGTTATTAGGCCCACGAGGGACATTGCCCAGAAATGCACTCTGCGCGTGCTCAGAGGTTCTGTAAGAGTGCAGCGCGTCCTCTCCGCTCCTTCTCTACCGTCTTCTTAAGGTTCTCAGGCGAAAAGGGAACCCGAAGGCTGGCGGGGCACTCGCGCCTCCTCCCTTCCTCCCGGGCGCTTTAAGGGACGTTTGGAACAGGAGGAGGAGGAGGAGGAGGGGGCGAATCCCAGTCCGGCGGGGCGGTCCCAGCCTCTTGGCTCGCGGGCGAGAGCAGCCGTCTCTAGTTTGGAGCCCGGGTGAGGACGCCCCGCTTCTCGCTTTCCTTGCCAACGGGGGGAAGAAGAGGACAGACAGCCATGGCCGTCGCCCCCAGCCCCGTCCGGAGCCTCTGCGCCTTGTCGTGCCTCCTGGGGCTGCTGCTGCTGCCGTCCGGCGGTGAGTGAAGGCGCGGAGGGGGAGCTCTCTGGGCTGGGCCGCCCCCTCCGTCGAGCCCGGGGGTGGGCGCCTGGCGCTGCGGCCCCGGACCCCCCGTCCAGAGTGGGACGAATAGAAGGGGGCGGGCGGGCGGCCCCCGCGGGTTTCCTCCCGGGAAAGGCTGAGTCATCCCGAAGACAGAAAGACTTTGGCCATTTCCGCACTAGACTGTGACAGCGCGATTATTCCGCTTTCAACGTCCTATAGAATCCTGGGCTTTCCAGTCGAGGGAGGCGCCTTTAGCATTCTGAGCCAGGGAGCTCTTCGGCCTCACTAAACGACCAACCCCAGGATTCCACAGGACGTCCAAAGTGGAACGATAGCGCTGTAACAGTGTAGTGCAGAAATGGCGTGGTTAGCAGCGACCTCACTGTTTGCTGGAGGAGCCCAAGGCCATTTCCGCACTAGCCTGTTATAGCGGGATGATTCCACTTTCAACATCCTCTGGGATCCTGGGGTTTGCAGTTTCGGGGCCCCTCCCAAAACTGCAAACCCCAGGATTCCAGAGGATGTTGAAAGTGGAATCATCGCGCTATAACAGGCTAGTGCAGAAATGGCCTTGCAAGATTCAGGGAGAAGTGTTTCTGTAGGGTCTGTTAAGAAACAGTATGGATGCTGGTTGTTTGTTTTACTCTCTTGGTCTGTGCTGCGGTTTCCCTGGGGCTTCCTTGCCCTCAGAGCCGGGCTGGAAACTCCTCCTAAACTGTGTTTAATTCCTTCCAAGGCTGCGGGTGTGCTATTCTCAGCTGTTCCTACTAACATCAGCCTCACCAAAACCCACTGGACCGAGATTTGTGGGGAGCGGGTATAGAGGGAGAACTGTGGTCAAAACAAAGGGTGTCAAACCACATCCATGGTCTTTTAGAGTCTCAGAAACTGGTTTTGCGGAAGCCAGGGATAAGTGGCCTGAACCAGGGGTGGGCTAGTCGTTACTTTGGAAGCCTTACTCTTCTCCTCTTGCTTCATTCTTCCTGTCACTCAGACTATTTCCTGATGATCTTTCATTTCCAGGGCTGGGGGAAAAATCACAGATGCTTTAATGGCAGTATTATGCCTTGTAATTGAATGCTCATGCCTAATTAGGAATATTGTTCCAAGTCTGTTTAGAGATAAGTTCTATGAATATCAAACTTCCATTCCCACAACATGGTATAAATACAACTTTGGGGAATTTCTCAAAGACAAATTCATTAGCCTTCATTTTCAACCATCCATTAGAAGTCAAAAATAGTATCACCACCACCCTTTTTATGCTGGATCAGAGCTAACTTGTGACACACAGAGATAGTCGTGGAAGAGAAGGTGGAAGGGCAGGATGCCCTTATTTTGGTTACTGAGCCCCTGTCTTCATAGTGGAGGTGGCAGGGCTATAGGCAAATTTTGGAAACAGATATATGCTGTAACTCCATGGACTCTGCAGCTGAAAGTCATCTACATCTTACAGCTTCATGATAAGTAACTTGTCTCTGACAAAGCAGATCCTTTTTGTAAAGTTTTTTTTTACAGCCAAACAGTTCCCTTTGTCTTCCTCATTCTCTGTATAGCTGTGTGTTTTTTAGCAGCATTAGCAATGGGAAGAGGGCTAGGGATTGCTGGAGAAACACAGACTTTCCATATTGAGTTGCAGCAGCATGTATGCAGTAAACAGTGCAATAAAGATTGAGCTGAGATAGAATGGGATTCTCCTCTGGCAGATCTTCTGTGTACCTGCCTCTGATAGGCAAGGTAAACAGCAGCTGCGTCAAGAATCCCTTACTGAGCATGCAGGAACAGCAAATGGGAGAGAAAAGAGGAGAGCAGATACGCAGATAACCCCCAGCGTGTTAAAAAAGCGTAGATCTATAAGTCTGGCCACCAAAATGGAAGTCAAAAGAAGAGTGAAAGCTGATGAAAGAAAAAAGCCATCCGTTGGTGCGTTTTGGAAAAAAATGTTCAAGTGGTTTCTAGAAGGATCAAAATATTTTTGTTAGTTTATGCAAGGTTTGTCAGGCTTAGTTCTGTCATTTTTCATGTGCATAGTGTCAGTTTGGAATAAAACTGAATTGATCTTTTTTGTTGTTGAATTGATCTTTTTTTTTTTCTGGTGTAGGAACCTATCTTTATTCCTTCTGTGTTATTTCTGCCTCCCATACCAAAGTCTATATTAAAGAAGTAGTGTCCAGGAACACATCTACTTTATTAACTGAACTATACCTATACAGGTGTAGTTGTTCTTGAGCAGGTCAGAAACAACAATGATCTTTTTTCCCCCTAAAAGTAATTTAAAGCGTACTTGCCTTTTTATTAATAATCTAATAATTTTTTGCATAATGTAGCAACCTATACCATCAAATCATAGCTGCTGGCCAGGACTCAGTGCTTTATTTCTGTGGGATCCTGCTGCTTCTATCTGCCTTTTACAGCTGCCTAAAAGTACTCTAAAACCTGGTCTAAAGGACTAAAACACTCTACGCCAGGATTTTTGCACCACGGAGGGCTACAGAAGGAGGGGAAGGGTGAAAGTCCAAATTTCACTTGTGGTGGATATGACAGTGCCTCATTAGATCTTGGCATTAGCTAGTAATAGTTAACTACTGCTATTGCTAACTACTGCTAGTGATAGCTAAGGTTTATTTAGTATCAAAAGAAGGATAGGAATGGGATATAGATCTGACTTAGTTCAGCGACAGTAAAGAAAGAGGGGTGTGGAATCGAAAGGGAATAGAAGGAAAGGAGTAGAACAGCTTTCCTTCATTTAATGTCATCCAGATGTGTTAGACTACAATTCTCATCATTGCCAGCCAACATGGCCATTGGCTAACAGGTGCCAGCATATTTGGAGGCCACTAGGTTGGAGAATGTGTTATAAAAGGTTATAAAAGGTTGCCAGGCAATTGTAAGGGATAAAGTGAAGGCCAGGGTGGTTGACAAGTTTTTGCTTAAAAACCAGGGTCATTGAAAGGAGCATAAAGGGTTGAGTGTGGAGGGGCAGTGGAGGGACAAGAGTTGCTTCACACATCCAAATTTTCCAGTAGTTGTTGTATTTATTATGTATATATTATATCACCCATTTTAAATAAGGGGTGGGTAGATAACTTGGTAGGTAGGGAGCCAGCACGGTGGAGTGACTTGAGCATTGGACTACAACCCTGGACACCAAGATTCAACCTGAACCACATCACACACTCTCAGCCCCAGGAAACCCCATGATAAGTTTGCCTTAGAGTTGCCATGAATTGGAAAGAACTTGAAGGCACACAACAACAGTAGCAGCAACAACAACATGTGGGTCCAAATATTTTTGCACTACAGCTCCCATCATCCATCACGATTAACCATGATGAATAAGAGATAATGGGAGCTGTGGTTCAGCAACATCCAAGGGGCTAATAACTTGCTTTACATTATAGCATAAGCCAATGCTTGTCTAGGTAATCAACCAACATGATTGACATTATTCCCAAAGCAGCTTTTTTTATGAAAACATGAAATTTCTATCATAGGAAGAGGAGATGAGCAGAATGAGAGGAAAGACAATGGAAAGCTTAAAGAGATTGAAAGGAGCTCCTAGAGAAAATAATATGGTATGAGAGTTATGTGGTCAATAGATGAGGCAGGATGGAGTACAACTGCAGTCTTAGACCAGCTGGGGGAAGGCCCTTTGAAGTCACTGCATCTTACTGAAGTAAGGAGATATGCATAAAATAGCACTAACTAACATAGGAAAGTCAAGATATAATATCTAATCTTGCTGTTATTTTTTTTTTTTAATTGTGGTGTTCAGTTTTGGGGTTTTTATTTTGAGTGTTAATTTGATGTCATTGCTCAGTCTAGTAATCCAGGTATTAAACAGTACTTCCTGGAGTGAGCAGGAGATTGACTTCTTCGCTGTTTTATCATTCTGTCTGCTGCTGCCCACTAGCAATGCACTTGGCTCTCAGATACTTGATCTACATTGACTGCTGTTGAGCAGCATTCTCTTCTAATGAAAACTGAAGGAAGGAAGTGACAAGGTGTCTTTTTTGACAAACCAAATGGGGGCCTTTGTAAAGGTTGGTGGGAGCATTCAAAGTAAAGCCATTTCTACACTACACTGTTATAGTGCTTTTATTCTACTTTCAACATCCTGTGGAATCCTGGGGTTTGCAGTTTCGGGAGGGGCATTTAGAATCCTCAGCCAGAGAGCTCTTTGGCCTCAGTAAACTACAAACCCCACAACTCCACAGGATGTTGAAAGTGGAATAATAGCACTATAACAGTGTAGTGCAGAAATGGCCTCAGACTAAATTTAAATCTGCTTAGTATCTAATGTGTGTGTCTTTATTGTTATTGGCCACAACCAGTAAAATCCAGATGGCTTGACATTGGAAACTATATACTTACTTCTTCCCATGAGACATTAATTACAGTAATTTCTCATTTCCCTGATGGAAGGCAGAAATGGGCATGTAGTAGAAATCCTATGTACAGCATGTGTTTACATCCTAATACACCAGTGCTCTGTATCTGCTCTACATCCAGCAAGATTCTGTACAATGTGAATAAGAAATACTATTTATTTTATGTTATCCTTCTTGGCATAATCAGAAGTGCCTGAGTATGTGTAAAGCAGATACAGAGCTGCATGTGTTGCCCACATGATGGCCCATACCTCCAAATAACTTCTCCCAGAGATTTCTCATATATGTAAATAGAACTGTTGTTGTTGTTTAGGCCAAATGCACTTGAGGCAAATCAGCAGTTTCAGCAGATTCCTCCCTGCCCCCCGGCCAGGGTCGACACTCGGGAAACTTTTCCCACACTGCCCCCCCCCAGCGGAAATGAGCGCGAAGTAGAAGCAGAGCCCGGGGGGGGGGGTTTCTCGGTGTTTTTTCCTGGGGGAGATGCATGGCTCCTCTTTCCCTCCCTGCCCACCCCTACTGTTCCTGGCCAGCGAGGCGGCCTTTGCCGGGGGGGGGGGCATTGTAAATAATAAATAAATAATTTTATGGTTGGGGGTCACCACAACATGAGGAACTGTATTAAAGGGCCGCGGCATTAGGAAGGTTGAGAACCACCGGTGTAGTGGTTTGAGAATCAGACTATAACCTGGAAGACCAGAGTTCAGTTCCCCACTTGGCCATGAAAACCCACTGAGTGATCTTTGGTGTGTCACACAGACACAGAAAACCTTGTGATAGGTTGACATAAAGGTCACCATAAGTTAAAAACAATTTGAACGCACACAACAACAACAACAACAACAACAACAACATTGTAGCATCATTCTGGCCTGGCATCATACTATCATGGACCACAGAATGGAGCAAGGGGAAAAGAGGCAGCTTGAACCATCCCAGCCAAGATGAATTTAGGTCACTGTCAGGACACAATATGGAAAACCAGAATGGTTTCCACTTGGCAAGGGGGTCAGACAGGGCTGGATTTTATCACCCTATCTGTTTTATTTATATGCCCAACATATCATAAGGAAAGCTGAAAGAATCTGAGGAAGGAAGTATGAAATTTGAAGGAAGGAACACCAAAAGATTTAAGATAGGCGGATGACATCATACTACTGGCAGAAAATAGCACAGCCTTTAATTATTGAAGAAAGTCAAAGAAGAAAGTGCAAAAGCAGGTTACAGTTGAACATTAAGAAAACAAAAATAATGACCACAGCCGATTTATATAACTTTAAAGTGGATGGTGGAGACACTGAAACAAAAGATTTCCTATATCTCAGCTCAGTCATTATTCAAAATGGAGTCTGCAGTCAAGAAATCAGAAGGTAACTAAGACTTGGAAAAGCACTGATGAAGGAAATACACAAGATACTAAAGTGTAAAAATATGTTCCCAAATACTAAAATCAGGATTATCCATGCCATAGTATTTCTTTTTTTCCTAAATTTATTGAGAATTTTCAAAATACAAACAGAATAAAGAAGAAGAGAACAGATTATACAAAAAATACAAAAGAAAAACAAAAGAATAGTATAAAAAAAGAAAGCACTAAATATTAAACATGACTAAAGATTATAATAATAATAAGAAGAAGAAGAAAGAAATACAGTTGGCCATCCATGTCCATGGATTCTGTATCCATGAATTCATCCAACCACATGTGGAAAATATTTTTTTAAAAAACTCCAAAAAGCAAACCTTTCATCTGTTCTCCATTTTACTACACCATTGTATATAATGGGACTTGAGCTTCCATGGATTTTGGTATCCACAGAAGATCCTGGAATCAAACTCCAAACTAAAAGCTCACTGTGCACATTGGTTTCCAGTTTTCCTAACAGAAATTATAGATAATTCTATAAAATCATTTCTCTAACTACAAATACAATTCAAATGCTTCAACTGCCACTTTTCCAAATATACTAATTGTTGAAACCAACAGTGAGCACATTCTATCCTTTTTCTTGCAAAAAGCCTACCTAAGGTTCCCAGTCTTTTGAAAAGGTCACCACTGGTTTTTCCTCTTAATAACATCTTCAGTTATCCATTTCAGTGAAGTCCAACAGTTTTATCAGCCAGTCATCTTTTGCTGGAATATCTGTATTCTTCCACTTCTGTGCAGATAGTGGTTGTGCTGCGGTGGTACTGTATCATAGTAGCTTGCTGTACCTTTTTTTTCTAGTTGATATGCTAATCCCAACAAATACAATTCTGGCTTTAATTGAACATTAACGTTCATCATTTTATACACCATAGAATGTATTTGATTCCAGAATTTCAGGGCCTTTTCACAAGTCCACCACATATAGTAAAAAAAAAAAAGTCTACATGTTCATATTTCCAACATCTGTTATCATGCATTCTGGCCAATTTTATTGGTGTCAAACACCAATAATAAATCATCTTATAAAAATTCTCTTTGCGATCATAAGATAGCACATACTTAATTCCCTTTAATCACATTTCCTCCCATTGTTCCAACTGTATATTTTGACCAACATTTTATGCCCAGTTTATGATATAATTCTTAACCAACTCTTCTTCCATTTCTAGTTAACAAAAGGTTTTACATCTTAGCAATCAAATGTTCATCATCTGAGCACCATCATCTGTGGTCAGCTGGAAAATATATAATTTTTTATCCATTTTTATCCATTTTAAATCTTTCTACTGTCTGTATATAAGAGAACCACTGCAACCTTCTATAATTAATTATTCTATTGATTTGATTTTGTAGTGTTCTTGCTGAGATTCCAGAAGATCCTGATAAGTTGCCCATTTTTCCTTTGCCATTGTCTCCTTCCTATACAAAGCCTCTGGTCCGTGCCATAGCATTTTAGATTTCTATATATGGTTGTATAAGCTGGACAGTGAAGAAAGCTGGCAGGAAGAGAATCAACTTACTTGAAATGTACTGGAGGAGAGTTTTGTGTACCATCAAAAAGACAAATGGGTCCTACAACACATCAAGCCTGAACATTCCCTAAAAGATAAATGTACTAAACTGAGGCTACTATAGTTTGGCTATATAATGAGACAAGACAACTAATTAGAGAAGACCATAGTGGCTTTAGGAAAGATTTACGCTCTATAGTTTCTTTAATTCAGCCAAAGGTGGGCTTAATTCCTTGAGTAGAGGGACTGGGCAGGAACTATGTAGTCTAACATTCTGTTCACACAGTAACCAACCAATTGTCTATGGCAGGTCCACTAGTAGGACCTGTGCAACTGTGCCCTCCATTTTCTGCTCTCCTGCAGTTAGGGTTGCCAGGTTGAATAAGGAACAGAGCTCCTGTATCTTTAACATTAGCAGATCCTGGAGCAGGAAGACATAGTGTACATTTCCACCAGGCAGAACTACACATCATCTCCTCCCTCACCCTTCCCAGGCCTCCCTTTTAGCTGCTGCATCCCCACCAACATGCCCTTCCTGGTATCTGTCAGGCAGTAATAATGATGTATAAAGTCTGAAATCCCATGTAAAGATTTTTAGCCAATCTGTCAGAAGCCTAACTTACTTTCAATGGGCAAGGAAAGAAAGGAAAGGAAAGAAAGCTGGACTTCCTGTCAGTTGCTCCCACAGCTGCCAAATGAAACAACCTGATCAGGGTAGAAAAGGAGGAAGGTCTTCCCACCTCCAATCAAGCCAGATTCCAGAGTGCTTCCAGGCACAAGAGACCTTTCCCAATTCCCTTCCAGCTTCCACACCAGCCATCTCACTCTGATCTCCACCCTTTCCACCCACCCACCTTCCTTGCTGCCAGGAACAGTGAGAGTGTGCTCACTAAGAGACCCTTGGTGACAAGTTTTTCTGGAGTGTCTTCCTGTCCCAGAGGAAGTCATGGAAGGAAGAAGTAGACTGGGAGGAGAGCCTCTTCTTCAGATGGTGGATTTATCTTCTTAATAACAAATGAGACACTGGCATGGTAGATAGTTATATGATCCCCACATGCTGTGGTTTTTTTTACATATGTGTATGTGCGTGTGTGTGTGGTAGAGACAGAGACAGACAGAATGCTGTAGTGGTTTGAGTGTTGGACTATGACCCTGGAGACCAGGATTTGATTCCCTGCTTGGCCATGGAAACCCCCTGGGTGACCTTGGGCACATCACACACATTCAGCCCCAGAAAAACCTTGTGATAGGTTTGTCTTATGGTCACCATAAGTTGGAAACAACTTGAAGGCACACAACAACAATATATAGTTTCATAAGATTGTTTCATGAGATAGCATGTATTGTGTTTGTATACTTTAATTTTTTCTGGTTTTTAACATTCTGAGCCAGTGTGGTGTAGTGGTTTGAATGTTGGACAGCAATCATGAAACCCAGGGTTCAAACACCTGCGTGGCCACAGAAACTCACTGAGCAACCTTTGGCAAGTCAAGCTGGAAACAACTTGAAGACCCACAATAACAACAAAGCTTCCTTGAGTCTTGATATTGGGGAAAAAGTGGGATATAAATGAATTAAAAATACTGATGATAACAGTCCCTCTGAGGCCCAGCATGGTGTAGCAGTTTGAGCACTGACTACAACTCTAGTATTAAGGGTTCAAATCCCTTTTTGGCCATGGAAATTCACTAGGTGACCTTGGGCAAGTCACACTCCCAGTCTCAGAGGAAGGCAAAGGCAAAGGCTCACTGAACAAATTTTGCCAAAGAAACCCACTGTGATACATTTGCCTTAAGGTCACCATAAGTCAGAAATGACTTGAAAGTACACAAGAACAAGAATCTTTCCCCTTTATGCCCAGCTGGGAGCCCCTTTCCTACCACCCTAGACCAGATGTAATTACCCATCTAGCTGGCCTGTGGACATTCTTCCATTACATAGATCTGCTGCTGCTGAACAGCTGGGTGGCCACCCACCACCACCATTTGTTTTTCACTGGGGCTTAAGCCTTCTCTTTGCAGCTGCCTTTTGTTTAATTCCTGTCTGCATTGAACCAGAGTCTGCATTATGTAAAAATCTGGGGAATTTTGTTGTAACTGTTAATTGCCAGCATGTCAGTTTCAAGGTATGGTGTCCGTATGAATGAGAGACCTCAAGCCATCCTCTTATCAATAACGCTACTCATGTCTTGCAGACTCAGGGCTGCAGCTTTCTTGTTTGAGTGCTAATTAACAAACTAAGATAATAAGGCAGCATCTGATTGTCCAGACCAGTTAAAGTCTTCAGTTCAAAGGCAAAATAGGTAGGATGTTTTGTGTATCTTTTGCACTTAAACATTGTACATTTTTCTTAAAACAATGAGGATACTTTATATCTAACTTGGTCCTTATGAATAGGATTTAGTATCTCAAAACAGTGCAGACACTTGGGACTTAAGAGATGCCATGAAACTCACTGGATGACTTTGGGCAAGACAGTCAGGCTAATGTACCTCACAGAGTTGTGAGGATAAAGTGGGCTGAAGGAGTCCCATGTTTGCTGCCATGGGCTCCTTGGAAGAAAGATGGCGTCTAAGGGTGACTAATATATAAGATGATAAATATTGACCCTGATCCAGAAGGTGAGCATCATCTGAAACAACATGGGATGTGATTTATGGAGCGTCAGAGGCAATCAGGACTTTATCACAGGATAGGTTTGTTGCAGAATTGCACTTTCCTTATTGTACGTCTTTCCTTATTGTACATCACAACTCTCCCATTGTTGTGTTTCATTCCCACCATTATTGGATTGCATCTTTTCATTGATGGGAAAAAGTCATAAATGGCTACAATATTGCTGCGGTTCAACTATTGATTCTTGGTGTGATTGTCTGGTTCCACTGTAGTTCCTATATTCTGGCAGTCATGTGGTGTGAGTAGGCATGGTCCCCCTCTTCTCCCTCTTCCTGTCCCCAAATAAGATAAAATCACGTGTTCAGATAGATAGGACGTAGCACACAGGAATAACATTGCTTTTACTCCCCTCCCTGGTACATATTTCTTTTGAAAAATTTGTTTTGTCGTAATCGCACAATTATGCTGCTGTGGCAGTTGAATATGCAGCAGTTACACAATTACAGCAAAACAGATAAAAGAAATACCTATGGGGTATTTGTGGCAATAAACAAACAAACAGGAACAATGTTTCTTTTACTCTGTTTCATGGTGTGTGTGTGTGTGTGTAGTTTTGCCTTCATTGTGCAATTGGGGTGCCATGGTGGCTGCCAGCATGACACAATTATACAATCATGATAAAACAAATTTTGAAAAAGGAAATATGCACTGGGAATGGAAATTGCAGCAAATAAATAAATAAATAGTGTGCATGTGCACAAACAGCGGGAAGAAGGAAGGGTCAGCAAAATAGTGCGGAAAACCAATTGTGGCAATATGCAACACCCAAGTGGCACCATAGTTTTATTGCAGAGAAGGTGTGAATGTGATTGTTTCCATACTGGTATGTTTCCATTTGCTTAAACAATGCAATTGCTGCCAGACAAAAGGCTGCTGAGATAAAGCCCTCAGTGAATATATACTACTTCCGCCCTCCCTCAAGAGCCTTAACTGGAACGAAGGTCTCTCCATGAACTGAAAAAGTCCTTCTGTTTGTGGAAGGACAAATCTGGGCCCAAGCCAAGATCGTTAAATGTCGTATCCTGTTTGTCTGTCCTCACTCTCCAGTCACAGTTGGGGAAAGATTCTGATCAGGAAAAAGGCACAGAAGAGAGTTATACTACTTTTTTTGCTACTACTGCTCTGATCAGATTTGAAGCCCTGGGTGGTTTCTTTGAAAAGTTTGTTTTTATAGTTATGACCCTTTTTCACAGGTCTTCTGTGGCATCACAGTAGTTTTGCCCCTTTTTCTGATGACAACATCCTGGGAAATACATTGTGGATGTGTATATATCTTTAAAGCAGAGTATAAAACTAAATGGAGTGTCACTGCTCAGATCCATTAATCAATGGTTGGAGGAGTGGGCTGGGTGAATGATACAGGGAATTAATATAATTAGTTGGAAAACTATTGCTGTTTCTGTTCAGGCAATTATTATGTTTTTGAGTTTGAAAAGAGGAATAATCACTGTTCTAAATATTTAACTGTTCGTAGTTTCCCAACTGATTAGTTGTTTCAATAAGGTAGACTGCGTAATGGTACTGAAATGGAGCAAATGGAAATGAAACCCATTAAACACTCCAAAATGGACAATTGTGTAAAAAATAAGACAGCTAACAAGCCTATCCTGATCATCTGTCCCTTTATGATTTTCAGTGGATGTGTACTACTTTTTCAAAAGTTATTTTCTTCTGAAAGAGACCATCTCCCCCTTCCACACTATTTATGGAAAGGTGTAATTATGCAGTGGTCAAAAGTTTTTATTTGTCAGTGTACAAGATTTTTTCCAGGATGTGAAAAGAGGCAAATATGTGGAGCTAGACTGATTTGTAGTGAATTAATTGGTATGTTCAGTGTTTGTAGTGTGATTTACATAGTCATTGACTTGTTTGTCTTGCTTTATTTTTAGGTTTCTGTGAGAACTGTGAAACATACCAAGATTCTGATGGACATTTGTATTTGGGAACAACTTGTGCAGATTTTTGCTGTGGAAACTGCATCAATCGATATTGTTGCTCAGACTTGTCTCAGAAATTTGACAAATATGACCAACTTGTGTGTAATTTGCAGCTGTCAGAAAGGTATGATTGGAAAGGAAAACTTGCTTGCTAGTATTTTGCTGGACGCTTTCATATAAAATTGCATTATGTCTACTCTAACTTGTGTGCCACAGTTAAAACCAAGTTCAATAATATGTATCTGTAGATTGGATGAAGCCTAATAAAGTGAACTTAAGACAAAACAGAGTTGCTTTTGCTGTGAATAGGTTATTTCTCCTGATGTGGGGTTTCGGTCCTTTCTTGATGAGTACTCTTCCCTTGAAAGCTTTCAGAGGTCTTCCTAGACCTGATTTTCCTAATAGATGCCCAGATACCAGCTGTGGCTTGGATGGATAGAGGAGCTTTGCCCACTGTAGACTTTAGGTGACTTGCTCCTGTTTCTGGAGAAGCTGGATGTAGCCCTAATGACAGATGCCTTGATTACATTGAGATTGGACTATGTAACTACACAGATCAGAGACAGCATGATATAGCTTTTTTGAGAAATGGACTAGGACTCTGAAGACCAGAATTCAAATCCCCATGTGACCATGGAAACTCACTGGGTGACCTTAAGCAAGTCACACTCTCTCAACCTCTGAGGAAGGCAATGGCAAACTCCCTCTGAACAAATCTGGCCAAGCAAACCCTGTAATAGGTTTGCCTTGGGGTCATGGTAAGTTGGAAATTACTTCAAGGCACACAACAACAACAGCTGCCTGGGGCTGTCTTTGAAGATTCTTTGAAGAAGCTTCAGCTGGCCCATAATACAGCTGCTAGGGTATTCACACAAACATGATCATGTTAGCATATCGTGCCCATTTTAGAGCAGACACACTGGTTATTGGTATATTTGCCAACAGTATTTTGGCTATTACCTGCAAAGGGCTTGGTCTTGGGCACCTAAAGGGTCTCATGCTCCTATATCTTACCCTCTTGTCCATTCCCTAATCCAATTGGAGGGTCCCTCTGTGTCCTACCATTGAGGAATGCTAAACTGGTTGGGACATACGAGAAAGTCTTTTCTGTTGCTTATGTTGTTTTATCTACTGGGAATAGAATTGCTAAGTGTGCTTTAATTGCTGTAGAATCTTTTTAAAAAGGATTTGTGTTTGTTTTTCTTACAACAGGACATCTCCTCCTGTCATGGGGGTAGCAATGGAATTTAAATCAGAATTCGATGACTGGCATTCTCATGGGCCCAGGTAAACAAATGCTTTGTACACACATTATATATACACAGAGTGTGTGACACATGACAGTTGTACAGAGAAAATACTTTGATTTTTACCATAAGTTACACTGCTCTGTGACATATGTGGAAAGCAGATTTTTTTTTGTCTTAGTTGTGTTTACAGGTAGTAACTGCAACTTAGCCTACTTACTACAAATAATCTCTCTGAAATCATAAGAGTATCTTTTTCCAATAAACTGATGGCCATGAGCTTTCTGAAGTAAGCAACTGGCATTCCTGTAATTTAGCAGGTAGGATTTCTGTTGGTATTTGTCACCAAGGCCACAGACTTGCCTGAACAGGGAAGACACTTAACAACAATTAATGTCTCATACTGTTGAATGAATTTTTTTTAAACCTAGGAATGTAAATCCTCTACTATTTCATCCTTGCAATGACAAATAATTACTGTATTACTGTAAATAATTACTGTAGTTTTCTCCTCACTGCCAGAGAAAACAAATATTTCCCTCCAGTCTTCTCATGCAGAATAGCAAAGCAGCAAGATTTTTGCACAGATTTCTCCTGGTGGTCAAATGAGAGACAGCTTGGTATAGTGGTTTGAGCATTGGACCACGACCCCTTGAGATATGGGTTCAGTTCCCCCTTGGCCTTGGAAACCCACTTGGGTAAATCACACACTCTCAGCTCCAGAAAATCCCATGATAGGCTTGCCTTAGGATCTCCATAGGTCAGAAGCAACTTGAAGGCACGCAACAACAGTCAAATGTCCTGAAGTATCCTATTCTGTGTTGGAAACCTAAACATTTTTAAAAACCACCTGTTATTTCTCCACAGAGTCTCAAGAATACTTTGTGATGTTTGAATATGTGAGGAGGATGTGCATTAGTCTTTGTTGTTGTGTGCCTTCAAGTTGTAGTAACCCTAAGGTGAACCTACCACAGGGTCGTCTTGGTAAGATTTGGTCAGAAGGGGTTTGCCTCTGCCTTCCTCTCAGGCTGAGAGTGTGTTACTTGTCCAAGGTCACCTATGACTGAGTGGGGATTCAAGCCCTTATCTCCAGAGTAGTAGTCCACTCTCAAACCACTACATCGTAAGGCTCCCACCAGTGGGGTTTCTCAACTGTCTGGAAACCTTCTTTTCAACCAGGGAATGAATAATTCCATCCCTATTTTTACAAGCTATGATTATTAATATTTGGAGGCTATTTTCTTGTTTCCTAGAATATATAACAGATGAATTCAAGAAAAAGAGAATGCTAGACTTTGTCCTTGCACATGGGGCAAATTGAATGGATGGGATGACAAACTTTACATTAATGTAATAGTGAGAACAAGGCAATATTTTTCCTGTTTAGCTACCTAGTTTAGATGTAGGTAACTCCCTATTTAATGCCTTTTTATCCAAGGCAATGTGTGATTATTAATATTATAAAATCAAGAAATGTCATAAAACAGCAACTCTGATTTAAGAAATTGAGCTCCAAATAGCAATAGCACCACACTTTGTTAAGTGTCTGACAGAACAAAGGGGTCTGTGTTCATTTCCTACAATTCAGCAAATGTAAGGAACCGACAAAACCATCTCTGAGTATTCTTTTCTTAAGACAATCCTGTGAAATTCATGGAGTTGCTATAAGTCAACAGGCAGCTTGAAGGCACTTGTGCACATGTTCACACAGAAGCCTTGCTATTAGACTTGAATAATGTCTTACATTTCACTTATAATGGACACCAGAGGTACCTGGAACCTTGGTGGCGCAGTGGTTAAATGCCGGTACTGCAGCCACAAAGGTTGCGAGTACGATCCTTCAGGGCTCCAGGTTGACTCAGCTTCCCATCCTTCCGCAGGTTGGTAAAATGAGTACCCATCTTGTTGGGGGCAATTAGCCTAATACATTGTAAACCACTTAGAGAGCATTTAATTGATAAATGGTATAGAAATACATATGCTATTGCTATTGCTTCCTTTGGGAAGCAGAGCATAAAGGCGATGTTACCCTAAAAGGAGGGGAACCTTGAGTGCCAGAATCTACTTAGAATATGGGGAATTATTAGCTCAAAGGAAGCCTGTGAGAGGAGGGTAACAGCAGGATCTTTTCACCGGTGTATACCAGTACTAACTGTAGAGGCAATCTTATGAACCATACAAGGCTATTGAAGGGAAAAATGAAAAAAGCTGGATAGAAAGAGGTTTTGGATGGAAAGGGTGATATTTATCAGTCCTGAAGCAGAAGATCAAAGTGAGGTGGCTCAAACAAGAGTCTGAGGGTAGCATGGAGGAATGGGAGTCTGGGGGACCTCATGCAGTGTGACACCCAACGTATGACAAATTGTAGAGGTTGGAGCTGAAGTTCATATACTCTGTTTACTGGCCTGAAAGAGGGTGCATGGACTAAGCAATAATTGCTTTCCCACAAACTGACAAAGATGTCTGGAATGGGCTGATTGTCTTAACTCTAGGAGACAAAACATAGATGAGAGTCCTGACAATTTCTTAATGTCTTGGTTGGATAAGGTAAATAGGGGGGGTCTCTGTATGATATGCTCACAGCAAGGGTGTTTGACTATTTCACCTGGGCAGTTTTGCCTTCTATTGTTTCTAGGAGTGCTTGTACCTTACAGCCTTTTGAAAGGATCATCCCAAGCCCATCAGCAGTGGGCTTTCCCATCTAATACTCTCTGAACTTATGATCTGGCCATGTTGAGGTTTTCCTGACCTGGCTACATGCTTACAGTCAGTGCTTCTCCAAACATGCTTTTGGCCATAAATATAGCTAATTTATGAAAAATAGCATATCCCTCAAAGTGGGGATGTGGGGTGGTAATAGCGATGGCCAACCTGCTCATTTTCAACATCTAAAATTCAATTACACATGTCTATATCACAGCTGGGCAACTTTGGTACATCCAGGGAGAGGTCAATTTCCCCCCTCAATTTTGTACCCCTCACATTTGTCTCCAAAACTTCTGAAGACTTCTGTTTTTTGGCCTAAACAAGCTCATATATCTTGTTTTATGGAAGAATCATACTTCTGGGACTGTGGTTCTCCTTACTGTAGTTCAAAACGATTTTTTAAAAAATGCATGGTCTGGGGGGTAGATCTCTAGGGGCTCCAAGTAACATGTAGGCCACATGTTGGTTGCATACCAGAGGTATACATAACACTACAGCAGTGTAAACAGAGTCACATTAGTGATACCACTTTGTTGAAAGTCATGTACATTTAGTCCCTGGTGCAATCAGTTGTTTGTTAAGCATACTTATGGTCCTCTCTCTCTTTTGACTTGGCAGCAAGGGATGAGATTCAGCCCTGTGCAAGGGATTAAGTACAAGGTCTTTGTGCCTGTTGTACCATCCCTGGCATAAATGTGGGATCCAGTGTAACTGCATGGCATATATTGATGCTATGCTAACAGTATATAGACTCTTGAACTTTGATTTTTAGATTTGATTCCTATGCTACCCATTCCTGTTGATAATCTAAATTGCTTTCTGTTCCTCTATTATGTTACTAATTTAATTCAGGAGGGTGCTATAAGTGGAAATTTTTTCCACCTGCTACTCTGGAAAAATATGAAACATTTACAGATACTTGAGTTGGAATGATCATTGAAATACTAGAGACATAAACTTTGTTAGAATAATTAAGTAGTTGTCCTTATTGTCTGTGGAAGGAGACCTTCTCCCTTATTATCCGCATCCAAAGATGCTTGAGCTGTGGATTAATAACTTTCTTGGGACTGTAACTATTCTGTATAAAAGCAGGACGTATGTATTGCACTTTTTCATGCAAGCATGGATGTTCAATTGAAATTACTTCTGAGTAGACTGCACTGTGGAGGGGGGGAATTACATGTTCCTTCTGGAAGGGCTGCATATCACCCAAATGCCACAGACCTCTGCATTCTCAGATTTTCATGTGATCATAAATAATCCCACATGTCTCCTCCTCCTAGCTGTCCATCTTTTGCTCAATTGAGGTTGCAGGATCTAAGAATAAATGGGGTGAAGGGAATGAGTACTTATGAGAAAGAGAGACAGCTTTCTCATGATGAGAGGTGAAGTGACTTTGATTTGATTCCTCACTTTGAGGTTGGCAGTCTGAGGAGACAGAACGCTCCTCCCCTTCTGTCTCCTTTCCCAGCTGGAACAGCAGAGAGAGGGGGTGAGAGGGAGAAAGAAAGAGAGATTGAAATCTTGCTTCTCTCTTCCTGGCTGTTTGGCAGACCCAGTAGCATAGGTGGGTCACAGCTAAGATCTTGCTCTTCTCCCCAGCTATCAGGCTCCCTCCTGTCTCATTTTGCAGACGCAGTAGCAGCATATGGGTAACAACTGAGATCTTTCTCTTCTTCTTCGTAAGGTTTGGGGAGACAGGAAAGGCAGTTTTAAAAGGCAAACAGTCAAGTCATTTTATTTTGTTTATAACAATTTTCCAGCTTCTCGTGTAATTAAGGAAGTTAATATCTCAATCAGATAAATATTGAATAATAAATAAACTGACATTATTGTACACAAAACAACATTCCATTCATATTAAGAGTGCTGTCATACACATTTCTACTCAGAAGTGAGCTAAAGTTAGTTCAATGGAACTTACTCCTAGGTAAATACGAGCAGGATTGAAGCCTAGGCCATTTCTATACTAGACTGTTATACTGCTATTATTCCACTTTCAACATCCTGTGGAATCTTGGGGTTTGCAGTTTAGGGAAGGACCTCAAAGGATGTTGAAAGTGGAATAATAGCACTATAACAGTCTAGTGTGGAAATGGCCCTAATGGGTAAGACATTTTAAGTGGCCACTGGAATGCATGAGTTTCTTTATAACCGTTGTGTTTTTATTCCAGTGATAACTTTCTCAACTAATGCCATTCTTCTGGAGCCAGAAGTATTGTATATTGTTTTCCTCATCTCCATCCGTCGACCCTCCTCCATTTTTATCTTAACTATGAGCTTGTGAAGTAAGGTTGGCTGAGAGAGTCTCAAAGTGTTGACACGCATGGGTGTTACCTGCATTGGAGAGGGAGAGGGCATGAGCACAGAGCACAAGGAGTGACTGTAGATCTAAGAGGAAGCTGTAATTTGACCCGGCATTTTGTTTTTAGAGTAATGTAATGTATAAGAAAACCCTATTTAATCCATGGGATTACCATAAATCCACAGGCAACTTGAAGGACATATACAATACATAACAATAAATATAATATTACATACTATTGTAAAAACAAATAATTACAAAAATAAAAACAAATAGTGTCTTATAAAGCATAAATATATATTACACTACTGTAAGAACAGCATGCCTTTATTAGACCCTGCTCAAAAATCGTAATGATTGCTAGAGAGCCAGTGTAGTATAGTAGTTTCAGCATTGTGCTAGGACTCTAGGAAACCATGATTTTGAATCCTTGTTTGGCCTTGAAAGTGCCCTGGGTGACCTTGGGTAATTCACACACACTCAGCTTTAGTTGAAAGCAATGAAAACCCACCTCTGAACAAGAAACCCCTGTCATAGATATTCTTTAGAGTTGCCATAGGTCAGAAATGACCTGAAGACATGAAACCACACAACAAGAGTTCATTGATAATAATAAGTTGCAAACAGGTGCACATACATAAACTATTGTATTTGTCCATTTGGGCTTTCCACATTTTTTCCAGGCTTTCCTAATTTCAGTGCATAAGGTTTCTCTGCTTAAAATAGGGTTGTAGAGTTGTTGTTTTTTCTGAGCAATAACTTTTTCCTACTTTGACCATGCTCTGATGTTGCTCAGCCGTACATACTCCTATCTGTGGTGTCCCTGTCTGCTGAAGTTGGAGGGTATGACACTAGCCTTCTTACTTTACTTTCATATAACCTGTTTACAGCCGCCTCACAATATTTGGTTGCAGTGGTGTTCTATTGTATGGCTATATTTGGGATTGTTCTATTTTAACTTATGGTATAAAGTTGGTAGAGGGAGGAAGCTAAAGCTATTGGACTGTTTAAGAGGGCTACATTTTTTTTCTTTTGACTGTTGGGCTTCACTGTGATTCAGCAGCGCTCTGTGGCTTTAAGGATTTTTCAGGGTCGAAAGAGGTGTGACCAAGGAGGCTTCCTATGTTTTCCTGTTGATGTCACCACAAACCGAACAGCACGTAGACTCTTAAGCACACCCCTAGAAATGCAGCTAGTTTCGTTTCTCAGTGGAAAAGAATGAAAAAGAGAGGGTTTTAGAGAGAGAAAGAGGAGAGTCTGGGCTAAAAGCTCTTGCTGAAAAGCAAAATGGGGTAAGCTTTCCTTGTCTTGTTTGCTGGCATCTTTTTTCTCATATTATGAATTTGCGAAGCTGGGCATTTGCTACATGGCTTTAGATTATATAATTGCAGAGTACTGTAGAATATGTATATGTATTTATTTAGTTTGCTGTTTTTACATAAATCTTAGCCAGACACTCATATAAAAGCAAATAATTGCTTGGTGTATGCACTCTAATTCTCAAAACAGAGACTCTGTTAAATCTGTATAATGTTTAATCTACTTCAATGGGCGTGTAAGGCAAACATAATAACAAAACAGACCAAAAACAAGGCATCAGGGCTTGGTAAGTAATCCCTCTCAATCCATCCAAAATTAATTGTTTTTGAAACTCTGTATTAAAATCGACTTAACTGAAATACAACAGTTCCAAGGCTGGAAAAGAAGAGAACTTTATAATCTTCAAGTTGGAAGTTGTTGTTGAAGTAGCTTTATTACAAAATATAACGGTCATGCTACATTTGAGTTTTGCTTGCTTTAAGCTGGTATTTTAAGCCGGGCTCCAAGGTTGACTCAGCCTTCCATCCTTCCGCAGGTCGGTAAAATGTGTACCCAGCTTGTTGGGGGCAATTAGCTAAAATACATTGTAAACCACTTAGATAACACTTAGTTGATAAGCGGTATAGAAATAAATGCTATTGCTATATAATATTGCTATATTTGCAAAGTAGAAAACCTCCTCCTTGACGTAAGTGGTTCTAAAGATGTTTATATCAGGTGCGTTATTTTTCTTGCTAAATGGTTATTCACAGTAAAATGTATCAATAAATATACATGGCACGTTCCTAAACTAAAAAAGGTAGTAAGAATAGGTGTTGGTGCTGATGAGTGTTGGGACTTCAGAGAGCTGTTGTGAAATCCCTAAAACCTTGTCTCGCTGTTTTTAATGAAAAATGTGCATTGTGTTTAGGTAGCAAGAGTTTCTTTATCATTTTATGGTTTATCAAGTATTGCTTTAGGTTATATTCATACAAACACAGCCAGAACAAACAAAAAGGCAAACTGAAGTAAACGACTCATGAGTTTTGCTCAGTTATAGTTTATGGGGATATTGTGAACAAAATACCTTAACATTCAATTAGATGTAGTTTCTTGTAAGTTGGAGAAACATGTCACCCTCCAGATGTTGTTGGACTGCCCCTCCCATCATCTCTCATGAGCTGAACTGGCTAGGTCAGAGGGAAGTTGCAGTCCAGCAACATGTGGAAGGCCCTCTGCTCTGCCCTTTTGGTTGGTATCATAATCTGGAGTATGTCGTTAATTCATGTCTAGACCCTTGGTGGACTGTTTTGTGGTATTAACATTTATGGTAGCCGATGAATGCAACTGATCGGTTTTTCCTGCTTCAGAATAAGGCTCTACATGACACAGATATATCCTATGAGTGAATTTTAGCTCTCTATTCAGAACCATGTCCATACTGATAATGACCTCTGTCCAGAACTAACAGCACAGTCCCTCAAGATGTGTTTAGCCATGTTTTGTAGCATTGCACAGAAATTGGAGTAGTAGAGCATATTTTTCTGAAATGATCATCAAAGAACAGGGATGGAAAAGACATTTGCATTAACCTAAGGACTGTTATTTGTACAAAGTTATCCAATTTGTGACCTGGGAAACTGTTATATGATGTGCATGCTTTTGATAACATTTCCTGGAGGAAACTGCAAGCATCACATTTCTCTCATTTATATCCAACTAAATGTGTATAGCTAAAAATATGTTATCTTTGAAAAGTGTGCACATTTTTATTTGATGGGAAAAAGCATAAAATTAATATACTAAGAAAATAAGTAAAAAATATATATGTTAGGGAAGTGCCTATCATAATATGCAGACATTTCTGTATAGGAAAAAGAAAAAAAAACTTTCAACTAGGTAAGAAACTGATCGGAGGTAACTGAAAGTGGGCTTTAAGAAGTGCAATAAAATCACGTCTACACATCTATCAAGGAGACCTATAGGTGGATATGGAACTGTCTGGTGTAAGTAATGAAATAATAACTGCTTTTGATGGGCAGTTTACATTTGGGAAGCAGTATTTGGAAGGTTGCTTAACCCTTTCCTGTCCAGCCTCAGCTTGTTCTCTGTAACTTCTGTACTCAGTTAATTTTTCCATAGAAGCATCTGGTCTTCTTCACAAACTGAGGCCATAAATATTATAGGGAGTAGATTTGAAAACATTACCATGGGAAAGCACTTCTCCTTCGGATTTTGATTTCTTGTGAAGACACTTTGCAGTGGAGAAGCATCTGGCGTTGAAATATTATAACGTGTAGAATTTGCAAAAAATTCAAGGTACAACCCAGTCTCCAGGCTCTTCATGGTAATGACATTCTTGTGAAACCAAAGTGGATGAAGAGATCTAAGAACAGGAAGGTATTTGTAATGTCTTTAGTATCCATTTATTATTTCCTATTTCATACTCATTCCACTCTGCCACTTTTGTATCACACATGTCTGTAGCACCAAAACCAACCACTACAGTGAAACCCTGGCAAGCCCCCCCCCACGTCCTCTCAAAGAAATGTTGTGCCCACACCAGCTCCTGTATGTATAGGAAAGTGTACAGGGAGAAGCTGAGCCATAGGTGGATGGCAAAAGGGAAGGTCACAAGCTCTTCTCAATTGTGTTCAATAAACTATATCCCAGATCTTATTCCTGTTCAATAAACTAGATCATAAATCCTGGAGGGAACATTACCTGTGGGCCAGTCAGATCAGTTGTATGGAGACCCTCCTGGATTCTATGAACTCTAAAGCAATATGATTGTCTTGTGGGACTTGTGTGAGACACAGGGGTTGAAGCACTTATTCGCAAATCTGTTGCAGAGCAGCTTCGTGCCATATGACGGGAAGTGCCCTTCCTCAGTAGGTGGCCCCTAATCCTGCTACATACTGTTTGAAGTATCTTGGGCTTGTAAGCAAATATGGTTAATCGTACAGCCTAAGGTATTCATCACTATTTTCTGATGTAGAAAGTCCTAAGTTCAAATGACTTGGCTTATCTAAGTGCAGTTATGTTAAAACCTGAATACAATTGAAGTTAAAGGCATTTATTTGGAAGATACTGCGATGACTTTGGCCATTTCCACATGACACTGTTATAGTGCTATTATTCCACTTTCAATGTCCTATGGAATCCTGGAGTTTGCAGTTTAGCAAGAGAGCACTTTGGCCTCAGTAAACTACAAACCTCAGAATTCCACAGGATGTTGAAAGTGGAATAATAGCACTACAACAGTATAGTACGAAAAGGCCTTTTGTGAATAGAGTACAGGAAAGCCTCAGTTGATGAAGCAGATGTGTTCTTGGGCATGATTTTTTTTAACAGAAAAAATAGCTGAGGCACAAATAATTTGGAAAGAATAGAGATAGGTTCCTACACCACAAAAAAAGAAGAGTAGCATAAATGTATTTCAGTGGACTTTTGATTCAGAACTGAAGATGTGAAGGCAAATGTGAAATGAAAAACCAGGTCAGGTAAGCATTGCATCACTAAACATTTGGATCTTCTAGAGACTGAAGCTTCTTCCAAAAAGTATCCAGGGATGATTTTCTTTTTCTTCCTTTCAGCAGCTTCCACTTTTCTAATACTTTCTATTCTAGTGCCCCAGCTTATAAGATCTTTGCTTTTTTCCTAACATGCTGGGGGGGGGGGTGGCAAGTGAGGTTTATCTGGTCTCCCTTTGTTTCATTGTGTCACTGTTCATGCGCATTCAGTATGGGATTTTAAAGGCAGTGGCTGTGTATGTTGTCAGTGGAAAGAAGGCACACGTGGCTACAGTTGGATCAGCTAGAATCCTGCTCTTTCTCTGCTCAAGTTCTATTTCACTTTTTTCTGCAGACATGCTTCTGCAATCCAACAAGTTTATATTTCTGTAGCCCTCATTCACCACCCTTTCAGTGCCTCTGTTGCTGAAAAACTTCTAACTAGACAGAGATAAGAAGAAAGGGGGCTGAGCAGGCATAAAAAGACTTCGTTTAAGAAAAAAGAGGCTTCTTTCTCTCTTTATCCACTATAGTATAAAAACTGGGTAGAATAGTTTTATTTTTCAGAGCATCCGTTGACCTTGTTAAGAGACACTTATGACTAAACAATGAGGCAAACTAAAATTATTTAGAAAGCTTTGTTTTGCTGTGATCACCAGTAAGTTTGAAGCATAACTTATTCCCAGTCATTTATTTTCAGCCTGACTTGCCTCATGGGGTTGTTGTGAAACTAAAGTGGAGATAACAGGATAGATATAACTGGACGAAACGGTGGCAATATGCGTACTTATGAAAACAAACAAGCAGACAGATAAATACTGTTAGAATCTGAGTTCTGGCTGTTTGTGCAAATAGGTGATGGTGGTTGTTACTACTCCTACCACTTCCTATTTACACAAACAGCTAAAAGCCATGATAATGATGATCATTGAGAAAGGGGAGACTGTTTCAGATCAAAGGGGTAACATTTTGTCCTCCCATTTTTTTGGACTGTAACTTTGTTGCCTCGTATCATTGACTATGTTGGTTAGGGCTTCTGGCTTTCAGATCCAAAACTTCTGGAGAGCCAAAGGCTCCCCACTCCAGGTTTAACTAGTTTGTGTATATTTTGTAGCAGGCGCCATTCCTGAGGTGTTGGCTTCTGCCTGAGATGAGAAAGGGAGTGTCTCTTTTAAGATCATGCCTGCCCATGCAGTTTTAAAAATTACCTTCAGATTAAAAAAAACAAAGCATTATTTGCCTCGTCAATTCTTGGATGTCTTTTTAATTATGGCTGCAGTCCTCTGCAGACTTCTCTGGGTGTAAATCTCATTGAACTCAGTAGTGCTTCTTTAAAAAAAAAAGACATGTGTAGGCTCATCCTGGAAACATTAAAGTTAAGTAGCTAAGACAGATGCTAAGATCAGGTGATGTTAAGGACTTTCTGTAGGCATTTTTTTTTTAAAAATATTTTAATTAAAACCCATAATTTCAATAAAACATTTAGACTTGTTGCATACAATTTCAAGTACATAATACAAACTAATATCATCTTTATATAATCCATGTGCTTGGATTTGCTACTATAAATTACCTATATATTCATCTTATAGCCCTTTCTCCAAGTAAACTTCCCTCTCCAAAATTTTTGGGTGCTTACTTATTTCCATTCCGTGCTTCAGTTTTTCTATAACTTAGCTTACATATATATCTCTACTGCTAATCTATATAATTAAATAATTGATATCTTCCCTTTATTTAATATATACCAGTTAAGATATATGTAATATACGATTTGTTTAACATTTTATTTTAACACTCCTGCAATAAGTAAGTCCCCCCAACATCTTTTCCATATGGGGGCCGTCATCTTCCATAAATTACAGAAATGATTATCTTTTCTGAAGGACCTTCTGTAGGTATCTAAAGTGTAGCTACTAGTGTCTGTTGGGGAAGTCTCTCTTTCTGCAGGAAGTCTGCTGCCAGACCTCCTTTTCATAATGCACAAATAGAAATGAGCAAGCGTATTTGTACACAGTACGTTTAGATCTATAGAAGAAGCAGCGCTTGGGAAAAGTACTTCCTGGATAATAGATCCAAGAATGCACCAGCCAGCATGTCTAGTAGACATGTGTGCTGGGGGGAGGGGTCTGGGAGTTGTAGTTTGAAAAATTCACTTCTCTAGTCCTAAATTGATACTGTCAAACCCAACTCTAGGATTTTTGAGGGAGGTATTCTCAGTCTTCTTTTAACTAGAGATGTCTCTTTTTCATTTAGCAAAAATATGTACTGTGTTGTTTGAGACTGATGTCAGTTACTCAGCCCTCTCCAACTTGAGCATTAGTAATGATGGCTTGAAGTACAGACTCCCCTCACTTACCTGGCAGGTTAGGGGCCAGAATACTGTCAGAAAACAGAATTGGTTGAAAAGCACAACCCATGTGCTGTACTGCAGGGAGTGTGAAGGACTTATGGAGGGTTGCTTGTAACTGACCATGCACACACTGATTGCAAAGTCTCTCAGCCAGCTTAGCACCCTTTTCCCCCTCTCAGTTTGCTTTTGCAAGTGCTGCATATGTGCATGAGGTTCCAAGTGAACCTCTGGAGTCAAGAAGATCTGGTAAAACAGCGAAACTCCCATCAAATTAATGGAACTTGTCCTAAAAAGAGTGAGTCATCAGGTAACAGGGCGTCAAAAGATGGGGGCTGGGTACCAGGTAGGGAAGGACTATCTTAGCTTCTAGAACAGGGTTGGACAAAGTACTGCTCTGCAATTGCGGTTGGAGTGCAACTCCCAGCACACCATCACAAGTTGAGAGGAATGATGGAGGTTGCAGTCCGACAACATCTGGAGAGCCATACTTTGCCTGCTCCTGCTCTAAAGTCAACTCTGGTTCAAAACAGAATGTGAAAACCACCAAATGATAGCTTGTACCACAAGTGAAACTGCAATAGTCATATTCAAGATTGGGGGTGCTTCTGTGAATGTGCTGTAGAACATGGCTGATTGCAAAGTATATGATTAGCCTTACTAACATAATGAAGCATTTATTTATTATATGAAAAGAAAGGAACAGCTGTTTGTCAATATTTCTCTTTTGCCCAAATCCTGGTAGCAGCAGTGTAGGGAATTTGCCAGTATTGAAGCTGTCAGATGGTTCACTACAGTCACAAAAGACTCACTAGTTTGCTTTACTAGGTAATTTTTCATTTAGAGTTTTGGAGGCCAAAGTGCTTTCAGTTGCCTCATTCTAGTTTATACACTGGAGGCAAGCTACAAATTAACAGCGTTACAACTATAGTATTTCCCCTGTAGAGTGAGGCAACTCTATGGTGGAAATTCAATAGTTGTAGCAGACTGACAATTTGTAGCAGTTGTGATGGCTTACAGATTTAAGCAATAAAGATTAATTAATTCATTTATAATTTGTAGCTTGCCTCCAGTGTATAGATTAACAGAAAGTGGTCATTCACTGAATGTTCTTGAATACAAGCTATACTTGTTTTAATGGCCTAGCCCTGAAGTTCAAGTCAGAAGCAACTGAAAACTGATGCCACTATGGAGTCCATAAAGGCTCCGTTTTGTTTAACTGTGGCTGTTTTATGTTTCTAGATCACTGGAGTATTTTAAACTTTTTTTTTTTTTAATCAGCTGAGAATGGAAGGCTCAAGGTGCAAGTTTCTCATAAAGCTCTATTAGCCTTCCCCACCCTGGTGCTAAACATCTGTTTTTGACATAAGTGCCCATGATCCCTCACCAGTGGTCATGTTAGCTGGAGCTGAAAGGAATTGTAGTTTCAAACAGCTAGAGGGCCCCAGAATGAGGTAGGCTGAACTATATTGTGGTTCCTTAACATTTGGGAGTTTTGTAGCTATTACAGCAAGAGTAGGGAAACTTTTGTTTAGTCAAGGGCCAAATTTAGTTTTGAGGAAGTTCTTGGAGGAGGCTGCTTTCCAGTGTCTAGAAACTGGAGGCTAGAAACAAAAGGGTGGGGCAAAAATTGCCAGATTATTTTAGATTAAAGCTCCTACTGCCAATAAGTCATCAGAGAGGCATGTCACCCTTGAAAAACATTTGGACAAAAAAGGCTGGGAAACTCCTAAATGATGGTTTCATGGGGAAGAGGACATGGGCTTCTGGGGAATTGTATGGGACCAGAGTAGGACCACAGAAGGACTAGATGGGCCTCAGGCCTGAGTTTGCACACTCCTGTACTGTGCATAGGAAAGAGGGTTTCTAGATCTCAGGGCCTGGCCTTGGGTCTCAGGGTATAGACCCTCAACTCTGGTTCTCAGGGTGAAGTGGAGGAATGTCAAGGCGAGAGTACTGGTTTGAAAAATGTACGTGTTCCTCATTACTTAAATGTGGTGTTCTTTAAATGGTGTACCCAGCATATGCTATTCTGGTCGATACTTAGTTTATCATGCTTGATGACAACATCAGGGGCTGCCCCTCATAATGTCAACTGTGTAACATCACCAGTGCCTCACCTCCAGTGACATGACAAGGAGTCAACACTAGGTCTCAGATTTTGGCCCTGAACACTCAGGGCCTGGGACAGTCCTAACCTGGCAATGCTACTGGTATAGTAAGCTTGAATGTGCCTGGGAAATGCCTGCTGAAAATCTTATATGCAACCAAATTTGTTAGTAAATTGAATATTTCATTATCAGAATAAAAATAAATTTGAGGATATTAATCCTTCTTTTAATAGGAAGTGGAACAAAAGTTTGAATTTACATCTACAGGAAATTATTGAATCTTTCTTAATATACTTTCTAGCTTGGTTAGTTCAACTGTAAAGGAAAACCTCCTTCAGATAATTAACCACACAGATTAAATATAAGATTTCTTCTCATTTGCCAGATTTACTCTAGAGATGTTGATCCCACAACCTGATCTTACCACATTTGAGAAAGACTAACATTTACATCAAAAATTGTGCAATGACACCTAGTTTATAGTGCAACAAACAGAGTATGTAGAACTTTTGGATTCCAATACAGTTCTATTACCTTACCTGAGAGATGATGTACAGTTGGTGGCCTTAAAACTAACATTACACTAGCTAATAATAAACTATAAGAACCATTTTGCAATTTTTGGCGGAGCTACAGAGTTCTGATGCAAAACTGCACATCTTATAGCTATAAACTATCAGGTGTATAGTTTTGCATCAGAACTCTGTAGCTCTACCAAGAACTGAAAAATGGTTCTTAAAAATAACATATTTCACTCCTGACAAAGCCAGTCTACTTCACAGAATGTTGCTGTACCTCACTAACTTCTATGACTTAAGTCCTCTGTTTTGTTAAATTTTGGAATGAAAAGTTTCATGACAAAATCTAGTCTTACATTGTCTCTAAATATGGTGTTAAATATTGTAGGTATTTTATTTGAGAGAGAATTTAAATGAGTGTTGTTTTTGTTTTGTATTAAAAAAATAACAGACATTAACTGTACACAGTATGATCTCAGAAACCAGAGAGATACTTGAATTAGGCTCTGGTGGCTTGTGAAGAGACTTGGTGTGAAGAGACTTTGGTGTGGTACATCGCTTATTTATCTCTAAACCAAGGGTGGATAGCAATCTGAGGTCTAAGAACTATACTCATTCTTCATTGAATCTCAGAAGACCAGCCCAAGACAACCCATTTTATTTTTTTAATTGATTTTATGATATAACAACATCCATACAAGGCTGTGGCACAAAAAGGCACAGTTTGTATTAAGATACACTGGTATAAAATATAAATCAAGAATGTCAAAGTGTTTCTTCACATGAAAACCAAAAATATTTATTTGAATGCTCTTTGGAAGTCCAGCCTTTTTTTTTTTTTTTTCCCGTCCAACTTTTTAAAACTTCTTTTCTACTTTGAAAGTTCATAAAACTCTAAGGCCATTTCCGCACTACACTGTTATAGTGCTATTATTCTACCTTTAACATCCTGTGGAATTCTGGGGTTTGTAGTTTATTGAGGCCCAAGTGCTCTCTGGCTGAGAATTCTAAATGCCCCACTCTAAACGACAAATCCTAAGATTCTGAAGGATGTTGAAAGTGGAATAATAGCATTATAACAGTATAGTGTGCAAATGGCCTCAGTGTTCCCCAGTACTCTCTTGGGCAGAAGCAGGGAACTGCATGGGGAACAGTGGCTCATTTTCAGCCCTAAAGCTGTACCCACCTGTCCTGGTCCAATGACACTTCTATTTGTACTCAATATGAGACTTTTAAAAATGAAGTCTGGGCAGGTTAGCGTGTTGGGAACTTTTTGAAGTGCTTTGGTGTAATTCTGGGTAAAAAATGTCTCCAAATCACACTAGGGTTGTTTGCATGCTGCGGTTTTACTTCCCGCATCCTTGGTCTAGGTCAGGTGTGGGCAACTGCAGAGAGGGATGGAAGCCAATTTTCAGGTCACACCAAAACTCCCAGATCTCCTGTAAAAAAAATTAAAGCATCTTTGGAGGGCCAATTCCCCCATCCCTTATGTGGCTCATAACAGTTGCAGAACTCAGAAGCTGTGTTCCCCCACCCACCATGTACCTTAAAAATCTGACAGAACGTCCAAAATTGGCCAAAACTGGAAACAGCAAGCGAGCAGTGTCAGTTCTGGTTTTGATTTGTGGAGAGGTGTCTGGTGTTTTTTGAAGAGATTGTGGTGCACTTGTCCACTCATTTCTTGACACAGATGTACGTTACTATGCATTTTTATGGTATTTTCTGTAGTTTTTCTTTGTTAAGTGTTATGCCTGTTCGTGAACAAGTGTTTCTGGATAGTAACTGAGATTTTAGCCCGCCCACCCACCCACCTAACTTTTTAATTCAGTTTTGTTTGTATGACCAGCCTTTAAGGGAAGATCTGCATCTGCCCAGTGAACAGTGGTATTCATGCTTATTTATGTATTTCTCTCTACTGTATCAATTCAGATCAAACAATAGTAGGCATTTTGTGTAGTTTATGCATATTGTCAATCATAATTGAAAACTGCTTCCAATTTTCTTGTAAACTGAATGGTAAACAGTGCTTGCAGTAAAGTATTTTTGTGTAACATAACATTAAACACTAAATTCTTAAATGTATCTTTTTCTCCTTCAGTGTCACTTTTACAGTAATTGGAGTTGCAGTTTTCATCCTGATTATAACCACTATTGTTGTCTGCTTCACTTGCTCATGTTGCTGCCTGTATAAAGCATGCCGAAGGTCCCCACGCCGTAAGTATCATCTATAGTTGTTCCCATTGTCCTGTTAGAATAGGGGTGGGGGTCAGGGAGCCCTCCAGATGACATGAGAAGCAGGACCACTTAACCCATCCTGCGGGAAAACAATCAACACCAACCAGTCTGAATACTAAGATCTTTAGGAGAGACCTTTCGGTAGAGCCCTGAGCCATCTGCGGTGAGGTAGGACAGGGCCTCTTCTGCTGTGAGGCTGCTTCTCTGGAACTCTTTCCCCTGCTACCATCTTAGTTTTTTCTACAATACCTAGTAAAGACTTTTTTTTTAAAGGGAGGACTTTGTCGTGGTCCCATGACTCTCACAATCTCAGGCACTGAAGGTACAGAAAAGGGCTTTCTCAGTGACTGCTTCTAAGCTATGGACCTCCTTGCTCCTTAGACGGGGGCTCAGTTGGCTCCCTCGCCTTTCTCCACCAGCAGACAAATACCTTTTCATTTAAATAGGCTTTCAGCCTCTAGCTGGTTGGGACCAAAGGATTTTTTTTTAATTGGGTATGCTGTATTTATTTATTTTTTTACTATGCTTTTAGTGTACTTTAATTGGTTTGGTTAATGTTTCTAAATTATATTATGTTCTATATAAAATAAAAAGTTTTTGTATTTCTAGTTTGTATTGTATTTTAGCAGTATTTTGTTTTAACTCATGTTGTAAGCTGCCTTGGGTCCCATATTGAGAGAGGGGGAATATTAACAACAACAACAACAATAATAGACTTTAAAAAACATCAGACCATTCAGAATATTTAGTTTATCAGATTCTTTTTCTGTTATATTGTGTGCTTGTTTATTCAATTCTAGATTTGTAGAATGTGATTCATAGATTACAGTGCCAGGGGTTGGTTTAATGTTTAAAATAGCTAGGTAGTAGAGGAAATGATGAGGAATGACTGTGGTGATCAGCCTTTGGAAATATGTATTTAAAGGAAAGATTAGGTAAGCATCCACTTGACTTAAATATAACTAGCGTAACTAACTAATGCAGACACATTTATTGCATCATTTTCTGCGACATTTTCCAAACTGTACAGTACACATTTGGTGAGGAATAGTGGATTAGGAGGTACAAGGCAGAAGAAAGTGATCCAGAGTGAAAAAGGAGGGAAATGTAGACTGCTTTAAGTGAATTTAGTTCTTCTCTGACAGGAAAGAAGAGTATTAGACATTTTTCACTCAAAATATATTTTAGATGAAATATCACATAATGGTGTAGCAGTTTAGTCAATTTAAAGTTTATTAGTATGTTTTCATCCCTGTCATAGTGTTCTTTATATCTATGTATGGTTGTGAAAGCTGGACAGTGAAAAAAACTGCCAGGAAATGAATGCACTCATTTTAAATCTGTGCTGGAGGAGAGTTCTGCAGGTCACCAAAAAGACAAATAAAGGGGCCCAAGAACAAATTAAGGCTTGAGCACTCGCTAGAACCCGAGATTACTAAACTGAAACTCTGGACATACCGTGAGACAATGTGACATGGAAAAAATTATAATTATAATACTTGTTGAAGTGGGAGGAAGTAGAAAAAGAGAAAGACCAGATTCCAGGTGGATTGATTCAATAAAGCACGCCACAGCCTGTGCAGGACTGCTGATGACGGGGGCTCTTGGGGCAGGGGAAGTGTCTGTCATTCATAGGTCTGACATAAGTTGAAGCTGACTTGATGGCACATAACAACAACAATAAATATTTAACGCTCTTAAAGTTCCCTTGTAATAAGAATGTGCCTAGAAATCAATGATAATTAATAAACACTTGCTAATGAGTGGTTTGGAGCATACATCTCTCTGTAGTTTAGAGGTGGACCATATGCCATTCTAGGCCTGCCTGTGGCCCTTTGGCTAATTTCATGTGGCCTAATTTGAAAATCTCTCTGCAAGGGATCAGTTTGGATGTTTGGTAGGAGTGATCTGTTACTCTATCTGGAAGAGAAGGGTTGTTTGAAAGAGGAAAAATGAGTGGCAGAAGTGGGGGGATGCCTGGCAAGTACCCCCAACACTCCTCAGTAGAAGTGATCTTCAAAAGAAGGAAAAGGTTGAAGAGGAGCAGCAGCAGCTCATTCTTGGTATAAGCCAGTAGTTCTTAGCCTGGGACCTGGAGACCCTGGGGGTCTGCTAAGTTCTCACAGGGGATCTGTAAAGTCCTGCTGCAACAGCAGCAACAGGGATGTGGCAAAAGGGGGTGCAGGTGCCAAAACTACCCCTCATTTGCAAACAAGGGATAGTTTCAGCCCCCACACCCCATGCTGCTGCATCCCTGATGAAAGGGACATAGCAGCAGGGATATGTGCACACCCAAACTATGACTCTGAAGACCAGGGTCTGAATTCCTACTCGGCCATGGAAACCCACTGGGTGATCTCAGGCAAGTCACATTCTCTCAACCTCAGGGAAAGGCAAAGGGAATAAATCTTGCCAAGGAAACCCTCATGACAGGGTCACCTTAGGATCACCATAAGTTAGTTTTCAAAGAGGGGAGGCATGATGGCTAGAAAGAACCTCCCCCTGTCAACAGCACTTTGTTACTGTGTGCCTTCAAATAACTTCAGATTGACAAAGTTCGTTTGGAGGGGGTTTGCCTTTGCCTTCCTCTGAGGCTGAGAGAATGTGACCTACCAAGGTCTCCCAATGTCTGAGTGGGGATTCGAATCCTAGTTTCCAAAAGCCTTTAATGAATAAATATTTGGATATTTAAATCTTGAGTTAAGTCTTTGGGATCCCTGGCAATTATATTTACCAGAGGTACCCGGTAAAGGAAGGTTAAGAACCAGTGGTCTAAGCAATGTGCATTTATGCTTGAAGAGTTGCTTTTTATTTGTGAAATAGTATTTTGGTTTGTCTAAAGGTGAAAAAGCAAAGCAGAATTTCCATACTTCTCAAAACCATTATTTTACATTTCTTTTAAATGCTTAATCAGAAAATAATTTGTTACACTGCAGCCTTAGAGAGATAGTTGATTTGTAGGCTTTTAAAAGCTTTCACAGTCCAATCCTCTACATGTCTGTTGAAGAGAAAGTCCCACTAAATTCAGCACAGTATAATTTGAGTCATCTCTGCTGCACATGGAGGGGATTATGACTTTCTGAGAGGCTCATAAAATTGCAAAGAGTTGCTACTAAGATCCTCATAGACAGAGACTCTGTTACTGGATGTACCAATGACACTTTGGACTTGATTCAGGTCTGGAAAATGTGGGTTATAAACTTCCCAAATTTTTATGCAGTCTAAGAGCCATGGTTTGAAGAAAAAGAAAGGTGTAGCTCTGAGACTGGCAGTCACGTGCCTTTCATGTGCATTGGTTAGCAGGGTAGTTCTGTCTGGAGAGGAAGAATAAGCTTCTTTGCTCAGGCGTGTCAGGATGGCACTAAAACGGGCAGAATTTCCAAAACACCATTTGCAATGAAGTTTGCAGAGCCTCAAGGGCAGAGCTTTCCAAACTGTGTTGCAACATGTTAATGTGTTGGCTGCAAAGTATAGGTGTGTCATGCGAAGGGGCTGCCTCTCCCACTGCCACTGCTCCCAACTGAGGAAGGCTCTGCTGAGAACATCAGCAGCAGGCCTCTCTAGCTGTCACCGCAGCCATCCCAGGCCAAAGAAGACCCTGGCAAGGGCAGTGGTGGGCCAGGCTCGGGTGGAGGGGCTGCTTCCACTTATTGAATTACTGTACTTACTGAATTGCTGTGTTGCGAAATGATGCATGTCTAAAAAGTGTGTCACCAACATGAAAAGTTTAGAAAACTCTGCTCATGGGGGTGAATATCACATGAAAGAGGATTGTTTTGAGAGAGGGTTAACATTTCTTTGTCTGCTCATTGCCTCCTCGGCTCTCTCTTCCTGTGTTTTTATAGCTATCATGACCACAACCACAGCCACTACTGTGGTACAAGTGCCATACCCTCAGCAGCCTGGCATGCCTGCAGGTTACCCAGCAGGTGTGTATCAAGGATACAGTCCTGTGCCCGTGCAGCCACAGCCTGGAATGCCAGCAGCCCCCTACCCGACTCAGTGTCCTCCGCCTTACATCGCACAGCCTACAGGACCACCAGCGTATCATGAAACAATGGCAGGTAAAAAGAACCAAACTCTTGTTAAGAAAAATGCTGGAGCCATGAATTTGCTTCTTTATTGCTTAGGAGCAAAGGAGGAAACCTCATGTTTATTTTCTGTTATACAAGCTTCCCTGTCTTGGTACTCTTAGTCATCTTCCTCTTGGAAATACGTTAGAGAAAAATAAGTATGCTGAAGCTTGGTGTCTTTAATTAGAGAGCTCCCATGCTAATTAAAGCACACAGCCTCTGTCTCCTGGTGAGATTTAAGATCTCTCAGCAAAGTCTCTGTCTCTAAGATTCCTCGACCAATGTTTCTTTCTTACCAGGGCTATGTTTTCAGGCATTACAAAGAGCCTGGTTGTCCAGATTCAGCAACTGTTTCAGTGTTCAGTCAAGCCCTCCACATTTGCGGGTTTGACATTCATGGGTTTGATTATTTGCGAGTTTCTCCAACCCCTCACCTCAGGTGTTTCTTTTTTTGGGGAACCTTCTCTCTTGGCAGCTTCAATCAGGCCATGCAGCTCTTTAAAAACCCACCTCCAGTCCTCCTCCTTCTCCACCAGCCACTAGCTGGCCAGCTAAGGACAGCTCAAAACCTGATTTCTCAGGACCACAAGCCCTCTCACAAAGCCGTCCATATGCCCATGGAAGAAGATGGGAAAGAGAGAGGAAGTACAGGATCACCATGCCAACCGTCTCCTTTCCCTGACCTGGTTTAGACCCTGAGTGCCCATTCTCCCCACCTGTGCCTCAGCCCCCTTCCCAGAGACATGCAAATTCTGATATTTGCAAATTTTTCACTTTTGCAAGGGTCCTGTGCCCCTAACCATAGCCAATGTGGAGGGCCAACTATAATTGCTAATTTTTTTTAGAATCTTGTTACAACTTCTTGAAATACATTATGCAGAGAAAAACAATACATTGACGCTACTATCCTAAATACAGTTACTGAAGAGTAACTCTTAATGCAACTATCAGGATATACTTCTGAGTAAATACATGTACAGTCACACTGTGAAGCTGTAGTCTTGTACGTAGACTCCTGTGATCCCTGGCTGGGATTTATATATTGCCTGGGAGTGTGAAATGGTCAGCCACAGAGTTAGCTGAGATCTTGCCTTCCAGTGTGTGTGGAGAGAGATGACTTCCATGATAGGGTTTTCTAGTTAAAAAAACTGCTGTTCCATGTGTAGCATAATGTCAGCCTTTTTGGCGGTATCCAAAAAGAAAGCATAAGTTTATAATTAAATCTTGTTCCTGGACTTGATAAGAAAATTAGCTTCATGCTGTTTTGTCACCAATGGGGGAGGTCCTCTCTGAAGCTATCTGTTAAATGCTGGATGTTTTGTGTAACCCTAAGCCTGTGATCGTTCTTAAAGTATTTGTATAATTGAGTGAGATCTGGCGCGCTAGGGAATGTTAGTTTATTAGTTTGTTAGTCATCGTAATACTGACCTTTATTAGTGTGTGATACTATTATGTTGATGCTGTTTTGAAATGCATTGTGGATGATTTGTTATGCTAGTGTTCTAGTTTTTCTAGTGCAGACTGATGTTTGTGTACATCAATGTAATGTATGTTATATATGTATTATGTGGATATATGTTACGATATGCAAAAATCTTTGTCTTCCTATCCTTTTTTTTCCAATTTCCCTTTCCCTTTCATCGCTTTGTTGACTAAAAATAATTTAAAAAAAAAATTCTTGTTCCTATGCCTTGGCACCTCCAGCTCAGCTTTTTTTTTAAATCCATTGCTCTGGCAAAGTCATGCTGACATAGCAGATATATCAGTATAATGTAACACAGGTGCAAGAATAGTGCCAGTCCATCACTTTTAGCAGATGCATGTTTCGGTTTTGCTGATGCAGGGCGATTAAAGCTTGTTACTCTATATGGGGAGCTTGCCATTAGAAAGTCTAGGTTTGTATCCCTAAAATGGATACAATTAGAATCTCTTCTCATTTAAAAAAAATGCAGAGCTTTTTCCTTATGTCTTCTTTTTTCCAGGGGGTAAAAATACAAGTTGCTTTATGGGTCTAATTACAGCATGTATTATAGTGGTAGAAGGAAATAATGTTAAGACATTTTCAGAGCCTTAAATAATATTCTTAGTGCAGATATGAAGATCTTGCAGATCAAGCTGGAAATTGTTTTTGAACTCATAAATAAGTATGTTTATACTTTAATACTTTAATGATGAGCCTACGGAACTTATAAGAGGGAGTGTTATAAAATCAGCTGAGGTGAATATATATATATATAAAAATAAATAAATACTATCTTCTTTTACAGCTGGTGCTGGAGCTGCCGCACCTCAGCCACCTTATAACCCTGCATATATGGATCCCACGAAGCCCTATTGAATGGACTTACAGCTGTGTTGCATCTATGCAGAAAACTCTTCGAACTGAATCTGTCTTGTGGCATACTTTCTTAAACTGTTACTCAGATAAGTGGGGGAGGAAGGGGATAATCCAGACACGGTGATTTCTAAAAATGCCTTCTGTACCAAAAGGGAGAAAATACTTGATATGGATTTGTTCCTCCCCACATCGTGGAACTGAAATTGTTGAAAGCGCGGGTGGGGGGGAATTGATGGCTGGATTAAAAATATCACAGCAGGAATCTTGGATATGTTGTACAATACTCGGAGGTCTGTTGGAAGGGAGTGGCAGTGATAAAATGAGTAGCAACATCCACTACCATAATTTTACCTGAGATTACTGCTGATGAGAAAATGAGAAGTACGCTTAATAAAATTACCTAAAATTGGATGTTCTATTTTCAGGTTACTGTTACGAAGTAAGGTCTTTCACAAGTGAAGGAAAAAGTCTTAAGTAGAATATTATTGAGCCTTTACAAAGAAATAGTGGAGGTTGTTAAAGTACATCTCAGTAGTCTCCTAGTCAGTCACTCATTTGATTGTAACTTTCCCCAGTTTTCATTTCAACCATGTGAATTTTATATATATTTCACAGTATACCACAAACAGAATATACCAATATATCGCAGAGTAGCCGTTCAGCCACTGCATGTGAACTGTTGAACTAGGTTACTGATAACCTTAAAAAGAGAGAGCTGCAAGGGAATGTTATAGTGTATTTGGTATTTTTGGTAGAAGAATGAGGCATAAATGAAGTATTACTTTTATGTTATCCTCATATCCTAAGAGGAGTAGTTCTGTTCCAGCGGCAGTTAGCAAGCCATATCTTCCTCAAGGACATAAGGTATAAGTAGCTTAAGGGGAGGCCATTCCATTTGCACTCTGGCCTCTGTTTTCAGTTTTTCTTTTCCCAATGATATCAGCATTCCATGGGCACTGAGCATGCTCACTTGTCATTGGGCTGTGTTTTTGTGGCCTTGCTCTCCTAGGCTTTTAAACATTTTTTGCACTTCTGCAGACCTTGGGATTCCCTTGACCAATGTGATCCTTCCTTTTTATTTTTAAGTGGTCTTGATATAGATACAAATCACCTCACTTCCTTGTGAGAAGTAATTTTATCTTGCAATGACAATGCTGTACAGTGGCTGACCTTTCTTTTTCTATTTGAAAAGTTTTCCTTTTATATGAAAAAAGTATGAAAAGCTACATTTCAATAGTTTCTTGCCTGTTAGCTCAGATTTTGGAGGAAGTATCCATGAAAGATAGTTGGAGCTCTGGCCCAGAAAATTAAAATTATGCTTAATAATTTTTCTGCCAAGGGAAAACAGATCAAGAAAGCAAGTGCTTCGTATTAAATGTGCTGTTTCTAATATTATACAAGAAAAAAAAGCCTCTAGAAAACAATATCAAACTTTAAAATATGCCCCTATGTCAATCAACCATATGCTGATGTGTTCAAAGCTGTAATTAGGAAACTTGGCTGATTGTAAGATAGGATAGAGCTGCCCTCATGGAATTAAGCAAATCCATGATCTCAGAGAGAAAATATATTTTATTCTTACATAGCATTTTGTGATCCCAGTGATGGAATTGTTACTGAAGTACTTTCAGCACTGAGGACTGTACATATCAACAAAATTATGGCTTTGATGTATATGTTGGGAACTGAGAAGCAAACTGAAATGAGACATGCGTTAAAAATGTTGATGTCTTGAGAAATACTTTCAAAGCATGTTCTTCAACTTGTTTTAAATGGTGCCAGCAGTATCCAGGCCTCTCTGCTTGGATCCATGTAGACAATGTTGTGCAACATTCTGTCACCTGTGTTGCATCTTATGCTGAGTAGCCGAAATCTGTATGTCAAATGGCTTGATAGTGTATATATGACAGCTCAGTAGTAACTCAAATTGAATTACATCAGGCATACCTTCAGGTAAGATTGCACCTTAAGTAGATTACACATTTGTTTTCAACTACTGAGGCTGTGGTTAACTGCATTTGCCCACTTTCATATGTCATAATTGCATCTTACTGAAACCTTAGCTATCATCTTGTAGTTTAAAAATGTAATTTAGGGAATATAATTGTCCAAAGATGCCTTCTTCTTGTTCCCTTCTTTTCTTGTAATAATATGCACACTTTCCTGTCTTGCATTTAATGTGCACAAAGTGAGGCAAGGAGATAATGTGGAACAAAAAAAATCTTGCTTTAAAAAACAATTGTGAAATCAGGAACATAGAATGTATATACCAAAAGAGAGCATGGCATAAATAGCCCTGTCAAATCTGCTAGTTTTATTCTACTGCAAGGATTTAGGGCTATAGGATTATAACATGACTGTGGAGAATTACACAAATTGCTATCAGACTAGTTTGATGTGAAGGAAAACCATGAAAACATAAGCAATCTTTGTAGATCTCTGTTTTTGAAGCTGTACTTTTTCAAAGTAGATTGCTTCCCTTGTTACAAGAGATGGAAGTCTCTGTGTTTTCTCTGTCTGAGCAACAGTTTCTTCCAGGAGTGTTACCTGTTATAAAAGTCTTGCAGTTTATTTTTCCTTTTTCTACAGTTTGCTTGTAAAATGACTTGAGCCTGCAGTCTGCACATCTGGCAGTAACCTCCTTCCCAGTTCCTCTGAACAGACTTCCATAGGATTATGCTGTAATTTTGTTTACATAGGCATAACCTCCGTTTCCTTCCAAAGAAGCAGTACCTCACCTGAACATATGGCCTACATTATATTAATGTAAAGTGAAAAGTTTCTTTAAAATGGTAATATGCAAATATTTCCCTCGCATTTGCGATGTCAGTTGTGGGGAAAACATTCATGACAAATGTGACATTTCATGAAAACATAGGAAAAATATTTGCATATCTCCACATGTTTAAACAGTACTTTCCTTTCTTGGTTGTAATTAGAAGCAAACTGCTGAGAATGTTTCCCTACCTACTCCATGAAATGCATCCATATTTCACCTAGGCCAGGCTTGTGCTAGCATGACTGCATCACAGAACACAGTTTTGTCTGCTTTCATCACCGTGCCCTTTCCATAAGACAATAGTGTGGAATCTTTAAGGCAGAGGTGGGAATCATGTGAACCCCCAGCTGCTGTTGGACTGCAGCTCCTAGCATTCCTCTTTATTGATTGCTAGACCTGCTGAGAGCTGCAGTCCAACAGCATCTAGTGGGCCATATGATTCTCACCTCTGCTTTGAGGTCTGCTTGTTTACTTTGACTTTGCCCTTCATTCCCAACACTGGGTGGGTGTTTCTTTGTTTGTTGATGACTGGCATCTGGTAAGAATCATGGATAACATGACCCATGGAGCGTAGTTCATGCAGATGTATGATTCCTGTAGAAATAGTATTCATTACACAACCAAGAACAGAATTTGACAGTATTTGTTTCTGTATAGAATGTATTTCTTTATTGGCAGTCCTGCTGTTACACATGAGCCCTGTTAAAATCAATAGTGTTTGCATGCAAGTATAAGAAAGGAAGATTGTGGCCAGTTAGAGATTCTATGAGTGTGGTATGTGTAACATTTTAATTATTCCTTTTTTTTTACTGAAGAAAACAGGAAAAGAGAATTTCAGCTTTAAACTGCAGATTTTCAGTTTTTACTTTTGTATTGTGACCTCTGAAAGTGCCTTTTCCAGACTATTACTGCATTAGTTGGGTCAACATACTGTGTTTCAAAATACTGTGTGTTTCATGTTGACATTCTAGTTATTCTTGTTGTTTTTAAATTGCTCTTTATGTAGTTGCTCATAGTAAACAATTTACATGAAAAAGGACTGGTATGTTTGAAGTTCTTTGTAATAAAACATTAAAATTCATGCTCATTTTACATTCTCAGTTGCATGAAATTAAAATTAGAAGGGTGTTCATTGGACATAATGGTGGTCTTGCCCAAGAGAAAATTAGTCACACTTCACGAATTTCACAGATTTCAGCAGGACTTTCATCATGACAGCTGCTAGTTGACAATGGAGAATGAAGTTGGATACATTAGGCAAAGCTGACTACGCCTTCCCTACTTTTGGGGGGTAATAATGATAATAGTAATAATAATACTTTTTTATTTGTTACCCCTCTCTTATTAGCCAAGGCTTGAGGTGGGGTACAACATAGACAGAATTAAAAACAAATTATGCCTATCCTTTCCTACAAAAATGTAAAATGTTCTTATGCCGACCACAATAAAAATGCGCAATTTATGCCAATTTTATAGCCTTGAATAAGTTATTAATACAATCAAATCTAAGCAGCTAAGGGTTTCTACCAGTGCTGAGTGGTGGCTTGAAGCCGGTGGAGTAGTGAATTTCATCTGGGTTTTAGTCTAGAATTCCAAGGACTTTAAAAAAGATACCCAAAGTGCTGAAACCTATACCCAAAATAGTATCCCTTCCACACCAGCTTCAACTTTTCCCCTGTAACATCTTTACTTTTGCTTTTCTTGCCATACAAATACCCAGACATATTTACTTGCCGGACACTCCTTGAATCCTGAAAGAAACATGGATTGAAGACAATTGCAGTGAAAAAGCATTTTGGTGATACAAATTATTCTTGTCTGTAGATATTTTGCAGCATAGAAGCATCTAGCATGCTAATGGTACTTGTGGCTGCCTTGTAACAGGCAATGTTGCTCAAAAGAGTATTTTCACATGTTTCTTCGCTCATGAGTGGAGCACCACATGAGAGGAGTACTAAAAAGGTACTTTTTAGAAGATATTGTACCTAATATGGGGACTAATGCTCTGGTGTCAGTTCTCCCACTGTACTGACCCTTGTTGTCCGTCTGGTCAGGCAGTGGAAGGAACTCAAGCAGCATAATTCTCATGGAGATTATTGGTGACCAGAGTACATCAAAGATCCAGGAAGTGGGAGGGGGGATAATCTATGTTGTCCTTACCACTCATTGTTTGCAAAATCCAGTGTGATCAGGCAGCCTTGTCACAGCCTTATGGCCACAGTACAATAAGCACTGTGTTGTTTAAAAGATGTTTTTATTATTTTTAATTACTGGGATTAAAATGTTTTCAATGTTGTTTATACATGAATTCCATTTTAATGTTTACCTTTTGTATCTTTTTAACTACCTGCTATATTGTTTTGGTTTGTAAGCTGCCTTGTGGCCCAGTCGTGGATAATGGAGAATAAGAGGAGAGCTGGTGTGGTGTGGTGGTTTGAGCATTGGACTATGACCCTGCAGACCAGGGTTCAGTTCACTTGGCCATGGAAACCCACTACATGACCTTAGGTGGGTCACACACTCTCAGCCCCAGAAAACCCCATGACAGGTTCACCTTAGAGTCACCATAAGTTGGAACTGACTTGAAGGCACACAACAAGAGTGTGAGTGAAAGCCTGCATGGTGTAGTAGTTTGAGCACTGGACTACAACCCTGGAGACCAGGATTTGATTCCCTGCTCAGCCATGGAAACACACTGGGTGACCTTGGATACATCACAGACTCTAAGCCCTGGGAAAACCCATTACAGGCTCATCTTAGGGTCACCATGAGTTGGAAATCACTTGAAGGCACACAACAACAAGAGGAGATGATGACGACGATGGTGATGACGACAATAACATCACCACCAGAGTAGACCATGACAGGGTGTCCCTGGTATACCCTTTGGGAGGAATCCTGTGCTGAAGCCCTTCTCTGTATACATACAACTTCTGCAAGGAAGTGCACAGGCAGAACTTGAGGTGTTGTTGGGGAGTGAGAGGTCACAGTCTCTTCCTAAGCATTTCTTCCTCGACAAGCCAGATCCCAGAAGGAACCATCTGCAGGCCAGCCAAAGCAGCTTAAAACATGTAGAATTCAAGAGCTGCATTCTTAGGGAAATATATTTTCTGGTGTATTGTTCAATGCAGCAAGCTACTGAAGATGATGCAATTTTTAAAGAAATATAATTTAAATGAGAATACACAATGAAAACAATTGTTAGAAATCACTTGATGTTTCTATGGAGGGAAAAGCGAATGCAGCTGTGGACAAAAGGTACACTCTCTCTCTTTGATTTGAACTTGCCTAAATATTAGTGAGAGAGCCACCTTGGTGTAATAGTCTGAGCGTTGGACTACAGCTCTGGAGACCAGGTTCAAATCCCCACTTAGCCATGGAAACTCACTGGGTGACCTTGGGCAAGTCACACTCTCTTAACCTCAGGAAGGCAAAGGCAAACTCCCTCTGGACAAATCTTGCCAAGAAAACCCCACGATAGGGTTGCCATAAGCTGGAAATGATTGGAAGACAAACAACAACTCTTACTGAATACACAGTTATGTATGTGCCAAACATCCCACTAGGGATATAGGAGGACACCTATATCCATCTGTTTCTTGATCCAGTTGTTCTGTGTAGTTTTATTATATTTTTCTTTTATGAACAAGAATTTCTGCATCATGGCAGTGAACATTTGTCCTTTTTTAAAATTCCACTAATTTGTTGTTACTCCTGAGAGGAATTCTGCATTTGCAGAATTTGTTATACTTTTGAACTTCCTGACAGTAAGAGCAGTTTGATGCTGCCTCGGAGTGTGGTGGAGTCTCCTCCTTTGGAGATTTTTAAACAGAGGTTGGATGGCCATCTGTCGGGAGGGCTTTGATGGTGTATTTCTGCATGGCAGGGGTTTGTGGTCTCTTCCAGCTCTGCTATTCTATGATTCTGTGTTTAAAAATTGCTAGGTAATGGAGAAAATTATGATGAATGGCTATGGAGCACTATCTTTTAGGACTATTTCTTTGGACAAAAAGAGAAGTAGGTAAACATTCATTTGGTTTAAGTGCAGCCACCTATAGAGAAGAGACATAACATTTAAAAGTATACTTACCAGGGGGAAAGTTGGTTGTAGGTGTAAGGTTGAATGAAGTAATGAAAATTTTAAAAAAAGAAAAATAGGAAAATATGATTTGCAGTGAAGAATACATTAGTGGCACAAAAGAACAGTACTGATCATTATCCCCTCAAAATATACTTTATGCTTAATTCATCTATGAAACTAATATGAGAAACACAACATCTTTTAAAGAGATCTGTAAGAAAAGAAAATTTTGGTGGTCCATGGAGAAATTTAGACATTATTTTATTTCCAACTTCGGTTCAGATATGAGAGATGGAGACATGGTCCTTGGCGTGCTCTGCTGAAAACTGCCACTGCCGCAGGTTGCTGATACTGGGGGGACCCCCATACCAGCTTGCTAAATACACCTGAACTAAAAAGGTCTTGCCAGAGGTGGATTTGTGACCAGGAGCCAAGACAGGACCTGTACAGTGAACCAGGAGGAGGTAGCTGAAGGGTCTCCCAGGAGGCTGTTGCCACCATTTTTTCATCTCGCCTGAGCAGTTTGGAGGAGATGAGAGGGATTACCTCTCTTTCCATACACCCAGCTGAATTTCTTCTTGCCAATTTTTTTTAAAATATATATACTATTGCTTATTTTTTAATTATGTGATGGAGCTGGAAGACCTGTGTTGGGGATAGGGCAATAAGACCTTCTATTTCAAACTTTGAATTAACTTTCTACAAGGGACCTCTGTGAGTCCACGACAATTTCCTCCTCTTTCCTCACGCTTCTTTGGAACGGTTCCTTTGTTGCTCTAAGAAGAAGAAGAAGCCCAGCACAAGGTATTTAACAACTATCATACAACAGATAAACTAAACTCAAACTTGCTGCTTTCCCTACCAGAGTGAAGTGATTTTTTTTTTCTGTGCCTAATTTCTGGTGTTTCCCTCTTTGTTTGCTAAGACCCAGCTGAAAACAATCCTTCGTTTCTTTTTTCCTTCTGCTCTAAACTCAAAATGAACTAACAGCCCAGAAGTACTTAGTTTAAATTTTCAGTGAGATACATTTTGCAAAACTGATTTCCCCCCCTTTTTTTGAATTTTGGAGACCCCACATGTGCGAAAATTGACGACGTGAAAGACTCTCCCAGTCTATGTAGATTTGACTGCTTGAGACACTGTGTTTTGTTGATTTATCCTCTGCTCTCCCCCTCCTTTCCAACTTGAGTGTGATTCTCCTGTCATCTTCACCCAGGTTTGTTGGAGGGTATTGCGTGTGAGTGCTATGACTGCAACTGTTACTGCTCTAACCTAGACCCATACTGCTAGACATTTGATGGCTATATCTGTTTACCCTCCAAAACCAAAGCCAACTGCAATACAAAGAGAAAAAAACAACTCCGTGAGAAGAAGTGAGAGAAACTATGAAAAAATGACGGTAAAGGAGAAAGAGACAATGAGAGAGGGAAAAGAGGGGAGAGTGGAGAGAGGTCTGGAAGGGACAGTGAAAGATAACAAACTTGTTTATTGAACCTGCTTAATGAATTTATTTGATGAATTTATTGAATCAATTTCTGTATAGATTGGGAAATCAAAAGTCAGTGTATGAATTCTGTAACACCCACATTGCAGAAACACTAAATATATTATTAGGGTAGATATTTTGAATGAATTGACACAGTGGCTAATGAATGAACTGATATTTTATCTTTATAGTACATGCCTAATGAACTAAAATGCCTGTAAATATCAGAATATGAATCAATTAGTATTTTGATTTATCTCTATAATACCTACTTGATTATCTAAGTTGCTTGTAAATAATTATTGTGTTATAATTAAACAAGTGCATTTAATATTAATAAAATGGAACTTTTATGATCATTATTTTATAGGTGTTTGTACTCTTTTTAAAAAATTCATGTTAGTGGTCTGCGGGATTCAAAATTGTGAATTCAGTGGTCCATGAGGTCCGAAAGGTTGGCGACTGCTGCTCTAGTGTATGTGCCACATCCTCAGTTGCCTGATATGATTTCAGGTGACACTGCTGGAGAATATCATTTGCCAGTGCAGCCATGGCCAGAATCTGGTAGTGCTGAACACCACACAGTGAGAAAACTAGATTCCCTCTAGTGTCATAAGGCTTTTCTCTACCAAAGCATTTGGCCTCTTTACATAAGTGCCAGTGTATTCTGAACCCTAATGTCTCTTGCAAGATTTTATTTTATTATTCTATACTCTCACTTTCCAAATTTTTATTTGGAATGCTGTTGAGAAAAAAAAATCACAACCGTAAAATACCTTTTAAATAACAATAGCTATAAGCATCACTGAATGATTTAGTAGCAATATATAAAATACAGCTGAAACCAATATTTTAGAGGGAGGATTGGTGGTATAAGAACTGAAGCTCAAAGCATGAACTTGCAACTTCAGTCTTTCTGTGTTTTAAAAGACAATGTACACCCCTATATTATACAGGAATTCTGAGTGCAATCCATGTGACTATTATTAATCCAAAAAATAGAAGCAACAAATTCTTGATTTCCTCAGGAACAACAACAGTTCTATTGTGGAGTGGACTGCATTTACAAGCCACTGGTTCAATATCACCAGGACTGAATGAATACCTTTGTGTTCCCTGTTGCCGTAATCTTGTCTGTGAACAATTGGGATATATTTGCTGAATCTTCTCAGGTGTTTGCAAAAAGGCAGGATACCTCTCATCCTCCTCATACATGGCTCTGGTGGTATTAAAAAGCCTTGCATTTGAATCCATCCAGCACATAAGATCCCTGGCACGTTGTTGAAAGACACTGATTAGTGCAATGACGTCTCCTTCTGCACTGTGACTGTTCAAAGGATATGTTTTGTAGAATTTGAAATATAAGTCGTTAAGTCCATATTTTGTCTTCTTGCCACATTGCCTAGGTTCATAAATAAACTGGTGAAGCTGGTTGTTCTCTTTGTCCAGGGCTTTCATGGCTTTTAAAGTGTCTGCACAGTATATTTCACCAAGGCCTGGAAGACCCAGTGCAGACAGTTCAGCTTTCAGCAAGGGAAAATCATAGCCACAGCCATTGTGGGCTACCAAACAGATTGGTGGGTGCTGCCGACTGAAAAAAGCTGTCATCATGTGCAAAATGTGTAAGTTAAAGTTTTGCTTTTTATTCCATGAAAACATTTCATTAGTCAGTCCTGTTATGGAACTTGCCATTGGGGTGAATGGCTTATCTGGATTAATACAGACACAGAACTTGTCTACTAACCGAGGGAAGAGAGGAATAGGTTGAGCATGAGAATTGCTGTACTGAGGGTTCTCCAAAGCATGTCTAGTCACAGCAAACAAGCACATTTCAGCAATTTTAGGTCGTGAGGGGGGCAAGCCTGTTGTTTCTAGGTCCATAAAGACAAATGTCTCAATTGGTCTTGGAGGAGATTCAGATGCAGCACACATTTTGAGACCTATGAGAAAAAGCAATGAAAAGTGAAAAAAGACACAGGAGGCATCCATGGAATGCAGATTTTGGATCCAGACTACACTTTGAAGAAATTTACATTGGTTAACTGTAATAGAGGAACTCTCATGGTTAATTCTTGCTGAGGCACTTACACTTCTAAAGTCTGATGAAGCTCTAGGCAAACACTGCAGACCTTATTGTTGCTTTGCTGCTAAATCTGAGTTCTTGGCATCAGTAACTGTGCTGTTACATCTGAGCTGAGTCCTTGCCATCAGTAATTCAGAGCATTTGCTTTTCATTGGAAGCTTCACTGTTATATTTGGATGGAGTCTCTGGCTATCAGTAGTCTAAAAGTATCTATTTATTACTGGATATGTACTGTGCTATTATATCTGGAAAAAAATTTTTTTCCAGAACCGGTAACCTAAGAGTTTCTATTCATCACAGTTCATGGACAACTGTGAATAGGCTGGAGAATCTGGTGCACCAGATCTGCTCTAGGACCTCCCTAAAGTTTTGCCTACAGTACTTGTTGGAACGGACTGCTTTTGTACTATTATTCCTGTTCTTGATATTGTCATTGTAAGTTTCTGTATTGTCTGTTCAGTGTCTGTATATATTTAATTTTTTTATATCATCCATTTATATACTATTGCTTTGTATTTGTTAGTACTAGAGTAAAATTACCTTATATTTAATTCTGCATTCATTAGTACACAGGCTTTTCCAACTCTAAGGCAAACCTACTCCAGGGTTTTCTGGGGCTGAGAGTGTGCGACATGCCCAAGGTCACCCAGTGGGTTTCCACAGCTGAGCAGGGAACTGAACACTGGTCTCCAGGATCATAATCCAACACTCAGACTGCAACACCATGCTGGCACTCTCTCCTGTCAATACCATTTGGGGCGAGAATCCTATTGGTGTCTTACACCTGCATGACCAGGGGTTACACATAAGCTGCATAGTGGCAGCTGGACGGCATCAGGGGACCACTGAGTGGCCATGGAAGTGCTGGGACAGCTTGTTTCCTTGCCCAGCTGGCAACCAACACTGTCCTATACTGCTGAACCTACAGCAGAAACTAAACTGACAGTGTTTTGTGTTTCACCAATGTCAAAACCATTGTCAGTCAGAAGATGTTTTAGATTGAGGCAAATCATTCATCCATCTAGCTACACTTTGTCTACAGTGGGTGGTATCTGCTTCCCAGATTTCCAGAAAGGAGTTCTTCCCCAACTCTTCCTGAAAATGCTCCTGGAACTTTCTCCATCTTCAGGAGATCTGTGGATGTCTTCAACACAGAATACTATGCTCATGTACTGTTTTATGGATATATCCCCCATCAAATCCTATATGGCTATCATTACTTTGTATGTAGGAAACTGCATTTAAGCTGTTTGTACACTCAGTGTACCCAATTATGTAATGGTGTGTACACATGGAAACACTACAGCCTGACACAATGATACCTCTCTTCATAAACAGTGATGCATTTTGGAGGACTTAAAAGATTAGACACTTGTTGGAAATGTCTCTTGCTATAGCAAAATGCAGGCAGCAACATGTTTATAATTTCACATCCATGATGTAGCAGAAAATATGCTTCTTCATACTGCTAAACTATGGAGTTGATCAAACTGCTCTGAGATGAGCTCCATTCAACTGAGTATAGTGTGTGTGTGTATCAAACAAGGTCAATTTTGGTACATCTGCAAGTGCAGGAAGATGAAAGTTTCAGACCAACATAGCAGGAAGGCTAGCATTAAGAGCTGATTTTCTGCAGAGTGCTCCCCAAGACCAGGGAATTGTGTCTGACTAACACAACAATACACATGGGGAAATGGCACCCTGAAGATGCCAGAAAATATACACAGTTCATTGGCAAAAGCCTCAGTGCCTAGCACCGACACACTGGCAAGTGTATTCTCCATCTCTACAGGACCAAGTCACAGCTGGGTATCTTTCAAAAGGCTCTGGATATGAAGCCATCATTATCATCCCATCATAGAATAATCAGGAGCCAGGGCTGGTCCTAACAGTGTGCACAATGAAGTGGTGGCCAAGCTGATGTTAGAGGCAGCAGCAAGGTATTGGAGGAAACTGTCATGCACCAAACAGCCTACCAACTAGCCTTGTAGCAGCTGGTTACTTCCTCATCAATGGACCAGCAAGTTTGCTCCCATTTTAATCTGAGTATTAAGGGAGTTATTCAAGGTGCTGAACACAACCCCTACAACAGGTTCAGCACCTTGAACAACTCCTACAAAGTGCAAACTGAAATCCAGAGTGGACTCACCACTCACCACTGACATGGGGCACTGGAAGCTACAATCCCATCGCCAGTGTTGAAGAATCAGCTACCACCACAGCCAGCAAGGAGTCAAGTTGCTGTATTTTCCAAGTGACTTCTGGCATCTTTTGCTGTTTTTATCATCTTTTATTATTTTGTGTCTTCTTGAGTGATTGAGTAAAAACGCATGAAGAACTGCAGCCTGAAGAACATAATTGTTTTTGTTCTCTATTGTGTTATTTAATATCTATGTTCTCACTGCTAAAATAGCTCGCACCCAGGCACATTTAGGAACTGCTCCGAGGCATCAACCACTCAATCTGTCATTGACTGGTGGGAAAGGCTGCCCCTCCACAGTGACCCCTCCACTCTTCTCATATCTGTCCCATGGTGATGTTATATTTGTGCTCATACTCCTACTCACCACAAAGCTGGGGTGCCATAAAAACTATTTGAAATAATCTATAAGCTGTTTCTGGATCATCTTGAACCTTTGAATGACACACGTTTCCCCCACTTATCTGACAGGCTGGGGACTGGAGAACTGTCAGAAACAAAATTAGTTGAAAAGTAGGACCCATGTACTGTACTGTGGGGAGCATGAAGAGGCCCCCTTGCGACTGACCACGCATGTGGTACTTGCAAGTTTCTCTGCTGCCTGACTTCTTTCCCCCTCTCAGCTTGTTCTGCAAGCAGTATGCACAGACAAGGGGTTCCAAGCAAGCCTCCATAGGTAAGACCTGATGAAAGACCAGAACCCCCCATCAAATCAGTGAGTGAATTGTGAGATAATGGGGCATCCAAAGGTAGGGGTTTCCTGGATCTTTATTTGGACCGCCAAAAAGGCATAGAAGGCATTTGCTAGCATACAAAGCTTACAGAGGCTTCTTTAATAGGGAGAAATGGTTTTCTACACAGAGAGAGCATGGATATAAATGACTGCATTTGGGCCAGCATTTACAAAGTAGCTCTTCTGAGACCTTTGCTCCCACACAGCTTACTGCCATAGAAGGGCCCCACTTTTTGCCCACACACACACTTCACATACCATGCAAAGTAAAACACAGATACCAGGACCGCACACTTTCATTTCCCTGCGACATATTTTTGTCATCTCAGCCTCACCAAGATGCCTAGAAGCATGGCGTATTTTAAGCAACTTGATTGACTCAACAAAGCTCAAAGGGCTTCAGGCAGGATTTGGCATCTTGGGTTTTCCCCATTTTTTAAAATTAAAATGACTGAATATTAAAAAAGAAAAATTATTTGTATAAAGAGAGTAATTTTTTTCAGATGTACAGAAATACTAAAAACATTTCAAAAATTATCTACCTAGTTATGCAAACAATAATAATTGCATACTTCGTCTATTCTAACTAACAACTTGTCCTATATTTCTAAACTCTTTTTACATTACATTCAAAATTTCTTCAAACTCTTCCCCCCCCGCCCCGCACAACTCCCTTTTCTAAGATTATGGGTGACAGGTTCTCTCTTCTTCTCCCTCCGTTTTAGTCATGTTTCCTTTTAGTTTTGGTGCTTTTTTCGCCTCAGGGCCCACGCAACCTCTCCAACAACTTTCCTCAAAGGGCACCGAGGGAGCTTCGCGGGAGAAACGGCCGCCTTTTCCCAGCTCCGCCTCTTCTCCCTCTTCTTCTTCTTCCTCCTCCTCCCAGGGGCAAGCCGCGTCCTCTCCCCAAGATGGCGGCAGAGGAGGGCATGCCCGGGCTGGTTCGTCCTTCATCTGCCTCAGGCCGGGGCGGGAAGGGGAAGCTCGCCTCAGCAAGAAAAACCTTTATGCCTCCTGGCAGCTCAAACACTCCGGCATTGCTGACTTAAAAGTCAAGCGGTCGAGGAGCTCTTCCCATGATAAGCCCCACACTGAAAAGCGTCTCTACAGCTCAACTCACTGCCTCCTCTTGAGGGAAGAAGAAAGGAGCGGGGGAAAGCGCGCCACCCTGCGTGTAATCTCATCGCCTCAGCCGCCTTTGGAGAGCCTTGGGCCCCCGGAGGCTAAAACAACAGCGAAGCACCGCCAAGTGCGGGCGCGCAAACAACGTCTTCCTCCATATTTTTTTCTTGGCAAGCATTCATTTCCTGCCTTTAGAAATACTTACTGGCGCGCCCCGATGAGAGTTTCAGAGGTTGTTCTCTTCTCTTCAGCAGCGCGACGCAACTCCAGCCATTCCCCGCGTGTGTGTGTGAATTTGTCACGAAGCGTTAGAGAGCAACGCCCGGTTCTGCCAGAAACCGAAAGCTCAGCTCGGCTCCGCCTTTCCTTCTTACTCTCACAGAGGCATGGTTTTGAATTGCAGTTTTTAAATTACATCTTTTATGTAGAAGATGTACCTGTCGCCATTTAACGAAATGTAATAGGGGGGAAAAGGCATAGGCCATTTCCACACTAGACTGTTATAGCGCTGTTATTCCACTTTCAACATCCTATGGAATCCTGGGGTTTGCAGTTTCGGGAGGGGCCGCCTGGCCCTTCCCGAAACTGCAAACCCCTGGATTCCATGGGATGTTGAAAGTGGAATAATCGCCCTATAAGAGTGTAGTGCGGAAATGGCCATAGAGTCTAAATACACGCCAGCTTTAATACTGACTTTTTCAGGCCACCTGAAATAGAATAGAATCCACCTGAGCTCATGCTAAAATGTTTGTGCAGTTATATCTCCTATGGATATTACAGGGAGGAAAGTAAGTGAAATCACTTTATAAATCTTTGGGCCAGGAGGTGGAGATGACAGTTCAAAGGTCGGCCCAAAGATAAGCTCTGCACAGGAAGGGTGTGAACTCTGGAGGAGAAGGTGAGGGAAAGAATTTGATCCACAGACAAAAAAAACTTACACTAAATTAATAAATGAGAACAAAGCAAGCTTCAAATGTCTATGAACCCCATGTACTGAGTCTGGGAAACAAGCAAGACAAGCTTGAAGTCCAAGTGCAGGAAGGTAAATGTGACTTTAAAGGAATAAACAAGAGACCTGGTGGGATGATGCATGTGATTGGAATATTACAGTTGAAGGGTATAATCTATTCAAAAAGAACAAATGTGGCAGAAAAGGAAGGGGAGTAGCGCTATATGCCAAAGACAAATTCAGTTGTACAAAAACCCATGACAGTGATCAGAGTAGACTAGATGAGAGCATTTGGATAGACATAAATGGAGAAAGAAAGAAATGCAACATTGTGGTAGTTTACCTGTTGTTGTTGTTGTTGTTGTTGTGTGTCTTCAGGTTGTTTCTGATTTACAGCAAACCTATCATGTGGTTTCCTGGGGCTGAGAGTGTGTGTTCCCCTCAAGGTTATCCAGTGGATTTCCATGGCCAAGTGGGGCATCTAACCTGCTCTCCAGGGTCATAGTCTAGCATGCAAACCACGGCACCGCACTGTTTCTCTAGGAGTTTATTAGAGGCCACCAAATGAAGAGGTGGTAGTAGATTATGCTGTTCAGAAACACATCTCAGAAATGTCAAAGATGCAAGAATTAGTCATTATGGAGACTTCAGCTACCCTGATATCAGCTGGGAGACCAGCTCTGCTAGGCGTAGGCTGTCCAGCAAATTCCTGATGTGCCTTGCAGATAACTTCATCTTTCAAAAGGTAGAGGAAGGCACAGTAGAATTAGCAAAGCTGGACTTGATACTAACCAGCTGGGAAGAGTTGATGAGTAGTTGACACTTTAGGGAAAAGTGATCATGTAATGATAGAATTCACAACTGGGGGACAGGGCAAAGGGAATACAGTCAAACACAGACCTTGGTCAAATATAGTCAAACACAGCTTTCAGAAAAGCTTATTTCAACAAGATCAGGGAAGTACTGGGTGGAATCCCATGGCAAGACATGCTAAAGGTAAATGACACCCAACAAGGGTGGGAGTTCTTGAAGAACGAGTTGTAAAAAAGCACAATCACAAACAATCCTATGGAAGGGAAAAAAAGCAGGAAACGTCTGAAAAAACCAATGTGGCTGTACAGCAAACTCAAGGAGGAAGTAAAAAGAAGGGGGGAAGAGTACAGATAAAGAATGGAAGGTAGAACAAATACCAAGGAAGAGTACAGATGTGTACCCCAAGCTTGCAGGAATAGTGTACGGAAAACTAAAGCTCAGAATGAGCTGAGACAGGCTAGCAAGCAAGTGACAAAAAAGGGGTTCAGATACAGTCAAGGCATGACCTAGGAGAAAGTGAGGTGCAGTTTAGTAAAATGGTAAAATGCAAACAGATCACAACAAAAAGGTAGAACTACTGAATATCTAGTTTGCTTCAGTTTTCTGTCCAAAAGAGTGATGCCTCTTCCATGCAGCAGCAGAGACCTTGGCAAGGGATCTGGATTGCAAATCAATACTGATAGGTAATTAATCAGGTCCCTCATGATATTTTGACTGTTGATGTTTCCAACAATTAACTAAATATGGAATAGATGGAAACACCACAAGATGGATCCACAGTTGTTTGGAAAACTGTGCTCAAAGAATTGTCATCAGTGGGTGTGCTTCAAACTGAAAGGAGGTCGCAAGTGGAGTCCTGCAGTGTTTTGTCTTGGGGCCAATACTCTTCAGTATTTCTATCAATGATTTAGACAATGCAGTGGAGAAAATCCATATCAAATCTGCAAAGGATACAAAACTAAGAAGGGTAGCTAACATATTGGAAGATAGGAACAGAATTCAAAAGGACCTTGATAAACTAGAAAACCGGCTGAAATTAATATAATGAAATTTATCAGAGATAAATGCAACAGATATATACAAGTTAGAGCAGGTTCAGAGAAGGGCAACAAGGATAAGAGATATGCAAAACAAGACATGAGGAAAGGCTGAAGGAGCTTGATATGTTCAGCATAGTAAAAGGGAGGGATGACTGAGGGATTGCACTCTTTAAATAGCTCATGGCTGTCGCAGAAGAGGGGAGCAGATCTGTTTTCAGCTGCTCCATAGGGTAAGACCAGGCCTAATTGTTTGAAGTTACAGGAGAGTAGATTTTGATTGAGCGTTAGAAAGGACATCTTGACAGTAAGAGCAATTCAGCTATGGAATCAATTGCCTAGAGAGGCAATGGGGTCTCCTTCTCTGGCTGTCTTCAAAAAGAGGCTGGACAGCTACCTGCTGGGGATGCTTTAGCTGGAATTCCTACATTGAGTAGGGCATTGGACTTCCAACAGTCTGATTCTAGTCTGCTCCCGTTCATAAATGTTACAGTCCAGAATTGCAAGCGGAGGAGAGATGCTGTTTCGGCTTTACATGGCTTTCTTTCAGCTGAATTTTTAGATGAAAGCTTTTGAATGAAAAGGAAATCAGCAGGAAGAAAGCAGATATTTAGTTCACAACTACACTATACACAGATAACTGAACTGATTTATGTACAGAGTGAATAGCAAGCAATCAACCATAGAATTAGTCCAGACTTTCTAAGCAGCCACCAAACCAGTAAGTTCTTTCTTTGCCAAATGTTACTTTTTAAAGTGCATAACATAAAACATTTACTTTATGATGATAAACATTTATCTGTTTATAACATACATTGCCCTTAGGCTTATATTAGACTCTGAAAGTGCAAGGCACTCAGAGGAAATGCCAACAATTGTGGATTCTCAGACATGTTGATTCATATCAACAAATCAGTTGTAGCAGTTTTTACCTGCGCAATGAACAGATTTTTTGTCAAGCCTTAATCCGTAAGGCTATCCATAAGTACTACAGAGAGAGAACTCATAATCTCCACACACAAACACACACACACACACACACACCAACAAGCTAGTGTGAGAATTGGAGTTAATGTCAGGAGAACAGGAACATCAGAGGTTGAGGAAATTGAGGATGGTGGCATGTGATGCCATCATTCCTGCTAATCAAAAAGTAATAATGCCCTCACCCTGTGAGCATTGGTTCCAGTACATCACTGATGAAAATACAAAGATTAGCCAGCAGTTGTGAAAGCAACCTTTAAATATACACATCACATGCAAAGCCACTATTGATCTTAATACCAAAGAAAAGGCTAACAGAGCCTAATGTGGCAGAAATGAAATAAATGATGCATGATGGTATAAGAAACCGAGCTAAACAAATTGAGGCTTCCAAGTAAATTGGAACTGCAAGCACTAAAAGCAACTGCCATCTAATCTCTGAGAACTGAGGAGAACAAGTAAAGTTCACAAAGGGTGGAAGAACAGGTTGCTTACCTGTAACTGTGGTTCTTCGAGTGGTCATCTGTGCCATCATACACTAGGAGCTTTAGCGCCTGCGCGGTAGCGTTCGGAAACTTCTAGAGCTTGTTCGCTTGGCGGGAACCCCTCCCCCACGCCGGTACTGCGCATGCTCCTCCCGCCGAGCAACGGTCTCTCCTCAGTTCTGTCGTCCGCCGTAGAACCTACAGGGACCTGAAAGAGAGGGGAGGAAGGGCGGGTGTGTATGATGGCACAGATGACCACTCGAAGAACCACAGTTACAGGTAAGCAACCTGTTCTTCTTCTTCGTGGTCTCTGTGCCTTCATACACTAGGAGACTGTGTAGCTTACCGGTCGGACGGCGGGTCAGGTCCTACAGCACGGAAGCCAACACCTCACGTCCAAACCGGGCATCTCTGCGCGACCGGCAGTCGAGCCTGTAGTGGCGCACGAAGGTCGATGGTTGGGACCAGGTCGCCACACGGCAGAGTTCATGCAGGTCAACTCCTCGCAGGAGGGCCGCAGAAGTAGCCACCGCTCTGGTGGAGTGGGCTCGAAGCAGGACTGGCGGAGGCTTCCTCGCGAGCTCATACGCCAGTTGAATAGTCCTCACCACCCATTTGGAGAAGCGCTGGGTGGACACTTTGAGGCCCTTCCGACGTCGCCCATAGCAAACGAAGAGATGCGGCGTCTGTCGGAAGGAAGCAGTCCTGTCCATGTAGAAGGCCACGGCCCGACGCACGTCCAGGGAGTGGAGAGACCGCTCCAACGGTGTCGTCGGGTTCGGGAAGAAGGCAGGCAGGATGATGTCCTGGTTGAGATGGAAACTGGACACCACCTTAGGCAGGAACGAGATGTCAGGTCTCAGGACCACCTTGTCTCTGTGGAAGACCGTGAAGGGCTCATCGGATCGAAGAGCTGTGATCTCACCCGCTCGCCTCGCTGAGGTCACCGCTACCAAGAAGGCAGTTTTCATGGTCAGGAGCCTGTCATCCGAGGTCGCCATCGGCTCGAAGGGCGGCTTTGTCAGCTGTGAGAGCACCAGCGAGAGGGACCACGGCGGTAGTGGCGGCGATACCGGCGGGTAGAGATGATGAAGTCCTTTCAGGAACCGCTTAACGGTATCATTCCTGAAGAAGGCCGAGGCAGCCGATCGTGGCGGTTGGTATGCCACGATCGCGGAAAGATACACCTTCAGGGATGGAAACGCCAGCCCCTGTTGCCGGAGGTGCAGGAGGAAATGCAGGACGGTAGAGAGCCCCGCGGGCGATACCGGCTCACTCCTCTCGTTAGCGAAGGTCAGGAAGCGTCGCCACTTGTATTGATAGTTGCGACGGGTGGATTCCTTCCTGGCTGCGACGAGGACGGTACCGAGCACGGGATCGTCTAGTGCGATATCCTCCAGGCATGGAGGGCCAGGCGTGGCAGGTCCGGATGGAGGACTCGGCCGCCGGAGTGGGAGAGCAGGTCCGGTGTCGGTGGCAACCGGAGCAGGTCGTCTCGTGCGGCTTGTAGCAGGGGTGCGAACCAATGTTGCCTCGGCCAGTACGGGGCTACCAGGATCGCGTCGGCTCGGTCGGCGAGGATCTTCGATATCGTCCGGCCGAGCAGCGGGAACGGCGGGAACGCGTAGAGGAGTTCCCCGGTCCACGGAAACTGGAAAGCGTCCCCGATGGAGGCACGATTGTGGCCCGCTCTGGAACAGAATCGGCGACACTTCGCGTTTTCCCTGGTCGCGAAGAGGTCGATCGATGGTTCGCCCCAGCGGTCCCGAATCAGTCTGAACGCCTCTCCGGAGAGAGACCATTCGTGATGGGATGAGGTGTCCCTGCTGAGGGCGTCTGCCGTGGTGTTCTCCTGCCCGGCCAGGTGAACTGCCACGGGATGCGTATGCAGGCGAATGCACCATTCCCACAAGTCGAGTGCAATGTTGAGCAGGGTTGTGGAGTGAGTCCCTCCTTGTCTGTTGATGTAACAGACGGCGGTGGTATTGTCCGTCAGAACCAGGACCGTCCGCCCCGCTACGACGTGGCGGAACGCCCGTAGCGCTTTCAAGACGGCGAGTAGCTCCAGCGCGTTGATATGGAGAGCGGTCTCGTCGTCGGTCCATCTGTCGCGGACTCTGAGATCGCCGCAGTGGGCACCCCATCCATACAGGGAGGCGTCGGTCGTTACCGTCACCTTCGGTGTCGGCTGTTGGAAAGGCATCCCTGACATGAGATTGCGTCGCGACTGCCACCATCGGAGGGATGAGCGGACGTCTCCCGGCAGCTGCAGTCGGAGTGTCTGTTCGTCTCGCAGGGGGTCGAATATGCGGACGAACCAGTGTTGAAGAGGTCTCGCTCTCAGCCTGGCGAGATATGTCACAGCGGTCGTCGCAGCCATGTAGCCCAAGAGCTGCTGGACGCTTCTCGCAGATAATGTCGGGGCCGTACGCGCGTGAGCGGCGGCCCGGATCAGGGTTTGGGCTCGAGACTCTGGTAGGTACGCCCTGGCGGAGGTCGAGTCGAGCGTCGCCCCGATGAAGTCCAAGATCCTCGCCGGCTCGAGGTGGGACTTCTTCGGATTCACCCGTAGACCAAGGCGGGTCAGGAGTGACAACGTCATGTGGACGTCGTGGTAAAGTCTCTGTTTGCAGGACGCCACCAACAGCCAATCGTCGAGGTAAGGGAAGACAGAAGCACCCCTCGTCCGCAGGAAGGATACCACCGGGGCCATGCACTTGGTGAAGACCCTTGGGGCAGTCGAGAGTCCGAACGGCAGCACCTTGTACTGGTAACAGGTGTCGTCGACTGCGAAGCGGAGGTACCATCTGTGCTGCGGGCAAATGGCGATATGGAAGTATGCGTCTCGGAGATCGATGGAGGCGAACCAGTCCCCTCGATGTAGGAAGGGCAGGATCGACGGTATCGTGACCATCTTGAACCTTTTGGGGCGGATGTAGTAGTTCACCCCTCTGAGGTCTAGGATCGGCCGGAGGGTACCGTCGGCTTTCGGTACCTTGAAGTACCTGGAGAAGAAGCCGGTGGTCTTGGCCTCTTGCGGGAGCTGCTCGATCGCCCCTTTCTGGAGGAGGGATTGGATCTCTTCCAGGAGGGCCGGACTCGACGGCGTGGAATAGTAAACGCCTCGAGGAGGAATATCGAGAAACTCGATGGCGTAGCCAAGACGGACAATGGAAAGCACCCAAGAGTCCGTAGTGACACACTGCCAATCCGCGAGATGTCGAGCAAGAGTCGGTCGGTCTCCGAGCGCTGATGGTAGGCTGAAGAGTGGGTATTGGTAGGTCCTGCCAGACACGTCAAAACCGAGACTTTGTCTCGGAGGAGGGCTTCTTGGACGAAGCCGGGCGTCGCCTAATCGTGCGTCTGGCCGATGAGCCGGAGGACGGTCTCGACTGTCCAGACTGGGCCGAACGCTGGAACGACGAGGTGGAAGATCGTCGCCAGGATGGGCGGAAGGTGGAGGTCCTGCGGGCTTGCGTGGCCGGCTGTAGCCCGATCTTCTTGGCGGTCAGCCTCGCCTTAACGAGATTGTCCAAAGCTTCGTCTGTGGACGAATTGAATAGGCCCTCACCGTCGAAGGGGAGATCTTCAATCCTCCTTCTGGTGTCCTCCTGGATGTCGGCCGGCTGCAGCCAAGCATGGCGGCGCAGGCCGATGGATCCCACCATGACCCGGGAGGCAATCTCCACTGCGTGCCTGGAGGAGGCCATCTGCTGCCGAGCGATGGAGATGGCCTCGTTGAAGATCACGGAGGAGGCTTGGCGGGATGTCCTCCGGTACCGCCTCCATCGCCGGTTGCAGGCGATCGAGCACCTTTTTCAGGTATGCCGCAAGGCAAGCCTGAGTGTTGGACAGCCTGATCTGCAAGGAGGCAGCTGAATAGAACCTTCTTGCATAGGCGTCCAACTTCCTGCCCTCTTTGTCCGGCGGGGTGGTGTGTTGCCTGCCGGAGCCTTTCGTCTGTGCCGACTCGACCACCACAGAGTTCGGTGCAGGGTGATTAAAGAGATAACCGGCGTTATCCTTCTGCACCCTGTAGAGGTGTTCCAACCGCTGCGGTATCGGCTGAGCCGAGGCCGGCCTATCCCAGGCGGCCTTCACCAGTCTGGTTACCCGGGGCAGGAGAGGCAGCGGGGCCGTGGCAGGTCGCTTCTCCTCGAAGACGGAGAAGGCTGGATCGTCGTCCTCCGGCTCCGCATCGGCGATCTTAAGGCCGAGGGTAGTAGCCATGCGGAGCAGCATCGCAGAGAACTGGTGGACGTCCTCTGGAGCAGAATCTGGGATCGGGTCCCCGAATCCCAGCGGAGGAGACTCCTGGGAGGCCGCCTCAGACACCTCTGATTCCGCACTCGAGTCGTACGACTCTGAGGTCGGTGAGTCCTCTCGCCGCTCGCTTTCCGGCTCCTTCGCAGTCGCCACAGGTGTTGCCTTCCTAGGCTTCTCTGCAGCCGGGACGGTGGTAGTAGCAGCGTCCCGCTTGGGCTGGCTGACTACAGACTTCACCTTCTTAGTGGTGACAGGGGTAGTCTGGCAGGCTGACGTCGTCGTAGCCCGCTCAGTCACCACCGACTCCGTAGGGCGCGTCGCCGTTGCCGTGACCCTAGGAGGTGGCGATATCGCCCGATACCGAGGTGAAGGCTCCCTCGCCCTATGATATCGAGGAGAGGGAGAGCGGCTGAAGGAGCGGCGGTCCGACGGAGATCAGCTTCGGCGTCGACGGTACCGAGCCTCGTCCCCTCTAGGCGAGCGCGATTCGCGCTGTCGACGAGGTGACCGGGACCTCCGGAAGGTCTCCCAGCGACTCGGGCCACGATGGTACCGATCCCAGTACGATGGCGAATGTGACCGATAAGAGGCCGGGCGCTCTCTCCATTCAGATTCCCTCGCGTACCTGGCCACGTAGGACGCCGAGGTGTATCTGGAGGCAGACGAGCGAGGTTGTTCCTCTCTTGTCTCCCTAGGAGGCGGCGAGGCCACCGGACGCTCGGAAGAGCGGGACCGGGACCGGAAGGAGGTCGAACGCCGCTCCGGAGAAGCAGAGGGCTCTCTCTGCTGCAGGTCGGCCGACCTGCGACGGCTAGGAGGGCGGTGGCGCTCCTCCACCAGGGTTGGAGGGTCTGCCACAGGCGAGTCCGGGCGCTGTTGGGGAACGTCCTCGATCTCATCATCCGAGAGATGGACGGACTCGCCTCGCCCTTTGGAAGGCTGCTGAGTAGGAGGAGGAGTAGGAGGTTGAACGTCCCCAGCCGGGGAGCGCTTCTTCTCCTTCTCCTTCTTCTTCTTCTCCTTCTCCTTGCCCTTGCCTCTGTCCGGAGCAGGGCGCTTTTTAGCAGGCGTCTCCGTCAGGGGAGCCTCAGCCTTCCTCGCCGTCGAGGATCCTTTCGCTGACTTGGCAGCCGCCGACAGCTTCGGGATCCTCGGTAACGCCGAGATCGGCGTTTTCGCCGGTACCGAGCCCGATACCGACGAGGTGGACGGAACGGCAGCCGCCGATACCGTCGATGGCGTGGTCGTCTTCTTGTCGGCCATCTTGGAAGTGGAGGTCTCGTCTATCGCCCGCAGAGACTGTTCCCAACAATAAGACTTAAGTCTCGCGGACCGGTTGCGAAGAGTTTGGGGAGTAAAATCCCGGCAAATTGGGCAAGTCCGGATGTTGTGGGACTCACCCAAACAGAAGAGACACTCCTTGTGGCTGTCGTTGAGGGCAACCTTGCGCCCGCAGGACACGCACTTCTTGAAGAGCGCGGACATAAGACGAAGAACGCCAAACTGCGAAAATCCGAAAAGACCAAAGCCGAAGGGGGAGTCCGAAAGAGAGGTCAGAGACAGTCCAAAAACCGTAAAACCGTGAAAACAGCAAGCCAAGCACAAAAGTGAGAGGAACAAACTAAAGAACCTTCCGTACGCGACGGCGGACGAGAAAGAACTGAGGAGAGACCGTTGTTCGGCGGGAGGAGCATGCGCAGTACCGGCGTGGGGGAGGGGTTCCCGCCAAGCGAACAAGCTCTAGAAGTTTCCGAACGCTACCGCGCAGGCGCTAAAGCTCCTAGTGTATGAAGGCACAGAGACCACGAAGAAGAAGTAGGCAATACTGTCCCCATTTTCAGAAAGGAGGAACTACCAACCAATGATTATAAGTCACCTTGGATACAAGTGACATGTGGGGTGCTGTCAGGTTCTGTTCTGGGCCCGTTTGTTCAACATGTTTATAAATGACTTGGATACAAGACTAGAAGGAACATTCATCAGATTTTCAGATGACATGAAACTAAGTAGAATAGCTAATGTATTAGAAGACACGTAAGCATTCTAGATTATCTTAACAGATTAAACAACTGGGCCAAAATCAACAAAATGAATTTCAACAGAAATAACTACAAAGATTTACATTTGTTGCACAAATACAGGAAGGGTGGTACTTGTGAAGATCTAGGGCTCTTAAAAAGCAAGCTAAACATGAATCAAGAGGGTAACACAATGAGCAGGAAAATAATGCAACTCTAGGCTTCATCAACAAAATTATCATGTACAGATCAAGTGACATAATAATACCACATTAGATGCTTCCCTCACTTATCTGACAGGTCAGGGAGTGGAGCATTGTCAGAGAACAGAATTGGTTGAAAAGAAGAACTCATGTACTGTACTGTAGGAAGCATGAAGGACTTATGGAGGCTTATTGTTACCAACCACACATGCACTGCTTGTAAAATCTCTCAGCCAGGTATTTTTTTAAAAAAACAATGAGGCAATGTGAGTTGTGTTTTCCTATCTGGCTGAAATATAAATAACTCTGTTTGTCCTCTTCTAGAGTTTTAGAAAGATTACTAGGAAAACCAGAAGAAGCACAGATATCATACCAACAAAATAAGCACCTACAACTCACAAAGTTATAACCCTGTAAAATGAGTATACTATTTTTTCCACACTGTAAGTAAAAAACCTGAAAGGAAAAAGAAAACACCCAGATTTCACTATCAGGCACTTATGCACTGTAATTAAAATACACATGTAAGAAAGTCCGATTCTCAGTGACTCAATCTGTCTCAGCATATTCCTAGAAAAATTAAACACACCCTCATCCCTACAAAGACTTTTTTACAGATAGACATTTCTTAGGTGAACTGTCTTGCTGGTCTAGCAACTGATCAAAAATGACATAGGATCACAATCTTGAAATACAATGCATTTTAGATTAATTGGTGTGTGCATTTAAAGGGAAGAAATTTTTATCTATTTCCTTAGGTAAAATGAGCAGCTGAAGAAAGATTCTGTATTGCTAATAGTAAGGTTGACACGGAGGCCCATGCATTCTGAGCATGGTACTTCTAGCGAAATGCTGTCTCCTGTGTAGAAGCATATGTAAAATTAACTGCATCAAAGAGTGACAGCCTGAAATTTCTGAAAAGAATGGTAAATGATTACCCTGATGATAGCTGGGCCACTAAGGATGGATATGCGGGAGTAAATGAGGATTGAGCAGCAGCATTAGAACTTCATCTATATCATTAAATTCTTCTCTTTCTGCTCAGCTACCTATTTTAAAAAATCAGTGCACATGTAACTGTGCACGTGCAGAGCGGAGACGCATTAAAATTAAGACCTAAAAGCCTCAGCCTGTGCACAGTTCATACTTCTGAAGATGCATAAAAAGATGAAAAAAAATTGAAAGACACATACTATGGTTAAATGCATTTAAAAAGATGAATTCATACACACACAGAGAATGTACACAAAAGCTTCTGTGTGGAAAAACCTCATTCTTGTGATTAGACCTTCTTTAGTGATCAAAAAAAAAAAAAACACAAAAACTTCTCCCCCAAAACAGAGAGAGACCTTCTCTACTTTGCACAATCTTCCCATAACATGGTACTTTTGAGCTGTCTGACAAAAGAAGTTCTTAGAATTGCAGTAAGACAGCTGGAGGACACAAAGTTGGAGAAGGCTGTTCTCTATGACAGGAAATTCTACATGACAGGAAGTTGGGGTGCTGGGCTGTTTTCCTGCTGGTTGTTGTTGTGTGCTTCAAGTCAGTTCTGACAGGTTTTTCCTGGCACGATTTCTACAGAGGGGGTTTGCTTTTCCCTGAAGCTCAGAGAATGTGACCAGCCTAAGGTTTCCCAATGGGTTTCCATAGTTGGACAGGGATATGATCTGTCATCTCCAGTCATAAGCAAACCACTACACCACACCGATATCAGATATATATTTGCTACACCTTCTTACTCTCTAAGAAAGGCTACATGCCAAGTTTGGATTTCATTCCACTTTAAGGAAGGACTGCTTTATTTTTATGCAAGTCTGCTAGTGCTGAATCCTCCATATTACAAAAGATCTCTAATCTCTTTTTGATAAACTGGTTTCTATATGTGGAATCCTCTGAGGAATATACAGGTTGAGCCTCCCTTACTCAAAATGCTTGGGACCAGAAGATTTTTATAGTTTGGAATATTTGCACATATATAATGAGAGACAGGACCCAAGTATAAACACAAAATTCATTTATGATTCATATAAACATTAAATTGAAAATTTAAATTGTTGTAAATTATACACTGTTGTATCTATACAGTTGTATAACTGGTATAAATTATATGCACAGTCCTGAGCAAGCCTGTATAAATTTTCTCATGTTCCCTACAGGAAGGATACTGGGTTCAACTTTTGGAAGATTTCAGATTTCCAGATAAGAGAAGCACAACCTGTATTGCCTTTGTATACATATATTAAGAAAACAATCCTAATCAATCCAGTAAATTCCACTGACTTCAAAGTGACTTCCCTCCACTTAACTGAAGATATGATTTCAGTCAGTCATATTTTCTAAAAAATAAATATTATACTTAAAATAGATCACCTCTGAAGTTAAAAAAGTATAATCTCTATTAAATAAGAAAAGTATGGCAAATGTTTAAAGAGATCAAATTATACAACGTCCAACAATATTTTAGATATGTAATTTTTAATATCACATTCTTCAGATATCAGTGCTTTAATATTCTACATTACACTGGGAAATTCATTTAATAAAACAGTAAAAAAAGAGAATACTGTTTCCACTGTGACAGCTTCTGGTAACTGATCTTTGGCCAATTTATTTTTTAAACTGCAAGTTTAAGACTCTTGTATTCAGCTTGGTTGCAAAGTCCGCCTTTTCTGAAAGTTAATCAATCTATTATTCAGTCAAGATTAGTTAAATTCCATTTCTTGATCATCAACTTCTGGCTCCAGAGGATACAGTTCATCCAATGCAAGTTCTGAAACAGAGGAGATACATTTTATGAGTGTAAGAAATTTTGGGGAAAAATTTGTTAAATATTCTTTAAGCACAGATGATCCAAAGCAGGGCTGGGCAAACTGAAACCCATCCAGATATTCTTGGACTGCAACTCCCATCATTCTTCACCACTGGCTATCCTGGAGGGCTGCACAGTTGCCACCCTGATCTGGAGTCCCTGTACATTCATCAAGCGTAATGACTCATGTTTGGAAATTAAATGAACCTTATTGTATAGTTTGTTTTTATGTGTTTACCTATAAATTCCTGGACTAGAAGCATTTAATTTCAATAGTTAATACTGAAGTGAGAAAAATCTGAAGTATTTCCTTAGAGAACACACACATAGCTACTGCTCTGAGGTGGCAGCTGATACAAGTATTTGCAACTCAGTAACAGAGCCCATGCTTTGTTAAAAAACCTGAGTGCAACAGATTTATTTATATATTTATATATATATCCTTCACATTCAGTCTTTCTATCCTGTTATTACAAGAATGGTAAATAAAAACACAATACAGTTTATTGTGTGCAATTGTAATATAGTGTTAAAAATATGGCATTAAGGGCTAAAATCCAGAATTAGTTCTACTTAAAGTAGGACCAGTTAAATTAATAAGATTTGCTGGCTACAGCCAATGAGTGCTGTTGATGTTAGTGCATCTATTCTAGCTAGGCCTAAAGCTGGATTTAGCCCAAAGATTCCAACACTTTAGCAAGGGAGGCAAATCTACTTTTACTTTGAGTGTATGATGAAACAGCATGATAGTAACCTGCAGGCTAAACAAATGTTACTATGATCAGCACTGAAGAGACTGAATAATATAAACCAGGGTTCAAACTGCAAGTCTGTGCACACCTCTGTAGAATCAAATCCCATTTAATTAATCTGTTCATCTGAGTAAATACAAATACAATACTCATTAAAGCACAAATTTCACACAAGTAAACTTCACCTTCACAGGCTTTTAGCCTTCCAGCTTTTTGGAGAATTGCCCTGACACCAGGCATGGCATGATCATACTGATGGAGTACTTCCAGGCAATGTTCATGGAAGAGTTTATCCTTTTGAGACAGGGTGTGCAAGAGCAAAACAGTGCTCTGTAAAAACTGAATGACTTGTTTTCCATGCGCATCAAACAAGTTTCCTTCCACTTTTCTGACTGTCAGCCATTGTCTATGTAACATTATAATTAGAGCCTTCACTACCTGTAGGAGAAGACAATACAGTTCTCATACAGATTTTGCAGGGGTAGTGGGTTAAAAAACTTTGACTGCTTTTGTTTAATAAATGGCACTGTTTCAAGAAAGAATGATAAAACTCTTAATCAGAAATAGAAATATTAAAAATATATGTAGCATGGAGTAAAAATGTTTTTCATAGCAAAATTACGACAAATAACACATTGAGGCTGGGTTAATCTTTTAGGATTTTTTTCTCCAAAGATCATTCCTATGCACAATTAGGATGTAACTAACTAAATTTCATGGGTTGTTCTATTTCACTGGCTTACCTCAGAATTGCACTGGCATTCTGTTCCCAAAAGTAAAACAGACAGACTGCAACACTGCACACACTTGATCAGGAAGCGAACAGTCTAAATTGATACAAAAACAAAATTCAGACAGACAAGGTATTATGTGAGAAGGTAAAAGCAAGGAAAGTAGCCTCACTCCACTCCAAATGTAAAATTGGAGATTAATGCTGCAATCTTGTAAACGTTTGCCTAACAGACACACATTCTGACTAGATGTCCATAGGATATGGCTTTAAAATCAGTTCCAGTGCATTTGGGCAAGAATATTTTAACAATGCTTAAAAAGCTCTCTCGTATATGCTCTGTTCCAGAGGTACAATTTCAGCAGTGAGATATTGGCTTATGTTAGAGAAAATGATGTAAACTTCTGGGTTTTGACCTAAATTTTATAATAGTAATTTGAACTTTCAGAATTTGAAAAAAGAAAAAAAAAGAATTGCATGATTCTGGCATTCACTATAAATTAGAAGTTAAACAACATTTTAGATTCTCTGTTTTAAAAACAAGTAGCAGATATACTCTTTCATTCTCTTATTTTACCTCTTGTTCCAACTGCAGCCAAAGGATTTCAGATGCTGATTTATCTGGTCGCAATGTGATATACATGTAAAGTGCCAAAAGGATACAGGTTTCTGTTGAAGCAATTATACAAAACATTGCAATATCATAAAATAGAAAAATTACTATTATTCTCAACAAAGGTCACTTTGTCGTTACTGAATACAATATTTACTTGTTCATGGATACTTTATTGGTTCTCTGGGAACTTTATATTTTTATTTAAAAAAAAAAGCTAAGACAGCATTTCAAATCTACTTTAGAGCTGTCCTCTGAAAGGAAAAAAGGAAAGGAAAAGGAAAGAAAACAAAAGCAACTCTAGAGTACTGAAAAGGAATACCCTAAAATAAACTTGAAATAATCATATTTCAGATAATGGTAATACCTCAGTTACTTCACTTGGCCAACCTGTACTTCACTCTTCCTAGCCCTGTGTGGCAGTAAACAGAAGTGCACCTCAGTACTTCCGGCTTCCATATTCTGTCTTTCTCCCACAAAGACTGAAAGGAAAAGAGTTCAGCCACTCTCCTCTGTGCTTTCTGCCCTGGCAACACAATAGGGTGCTCCACCCATAGGTAGCTGAACTAAGTTTTGCTGCACCACAAAATGATCAGTGCCCAATCTCTAAAGCCTCAGGGAAACTAGAAAGTGGAACATAAGCAATGGTGCATGGCCCAGACTAGGCACCCTTCCCATGCAAACCTATTGGTATACAAATGGTTTTAGCCATTCACCTACATGCCTAGGCCAAACAGAAATTCCTTCCAACTTAACAGGTTCATAGACCCACTGCCAAGGCAATATAAGACACACAGAAACACATAGGTGACTCACAATTGTTTTAAACATGGGCTGGACCAGATATGTATATATGAAAAGAATTTATTTTTTGGTATTTCACTACTGTTTTGATAGAGAGCCTAGAATGTTAATAGACACAAAAAGATTTCAAAGTCAATTTCAAGAATGCAGAATTTTTGAATTAGTTAATGTTGTTTGTCCAAGTTTAATGTAAAAAAATCACTGCGTGTTTTCTAAAACAGAGTTTTAATGTTTCTCACCTGAACTTGAACAAAACTGACGAGCAAGGTCCTGGTGTTCAGCAAGTAATGTTAACAGCTTAACCGTCAGATGGACAACAAACAAGGGGGTTTCAGGAGATATGCAGCGGAGGAAAGTCTGCGTTTGGCCATGCAACAAATGCTGGAACCTTTTGATCAAAAAGAGAATAAATTAGAAATGGCAGGAGTCTGTTCTTATAACGTGTCCCAAATTATAATGCAAAGCAATCCTATGCATGTCAATTCATACATCCTAGTGTGTTTAAATGAGACTTATTCCATGGTAAATGCATTTAGGACTGCCAACTTAATATTCTTACAAAGGCAAGGAATCTGAACAGGAAACGTAGCTAATAATGGCCTGAATCTTATCAGTACTCTCAATTGTTGAATATTGTGACAACACTTACGTAAATCTCATTGATTCAAAATACCTACTACAGCTGGGACTAACAGTTGAATGTGGGACAATGTGTTTAGATGCCTAAATGTTCTGACTATATATTTACAGGTAGACAACATGTTCAGAGGGTTTGTATATAGGTTTGAAATAATTTTAGTTCAGTAAAAGAGACTTCTAGACAAGAACTGGACAATTAAGGAATATATTCTACACAACTCCAGTGCAATTAATATGCAATATCCCAGCTCCTTTTATACAGCATTCACTGATACTTAATTTGTATTTGCCTCTGTTAATTCCCATGTTTTCCACTAAGGATTGTGCACTCACCTTCAGATCCTTGTAGGTGTAAATTTAACAGCTCAAAACTAACTTAGCTCTTCTGTTCCAAGATAGGATCAAAATGTGCAGTCCATTAATGTTACCTGAATTGGGTTTTCACTAATTTATGATGATGCATATGAATCTCAGCTGAAGCAAACAGTTCTTTCAAAATAAGAGATGTGATATGTAAATTCAAGCTACCTTTTACCTTAATAATAAGTCAGCTGTTGATCTTTCTGCCAACTTCACCAAAACTCTCAGGCATTGATTGATGATGCCATGTCTCTGGCTCCCTGCTGATGCGGCACATGAAGTCATGAGCTGCAGCACCTTTTTAAGCAAAGGATGCTGGGACTGGTCAACACTGGAAACATTTAGTTCTGTGTTGGGTTCCTGAGGATCAACAATAGGCTCCTTACTGCAAGTGACTGTCTTGTCCTTCTCTAGCATTTCTTTGCATCCCAAACCACGCTCTGATTTTGCATTACGGGACAGTAGTGTGTAACTAACATCCCAGCTGTAAAATACCAAATAATAAAGAATGCCCAGAGACACAATGGCCAACTCTTCCAGTGTAGGTAAGATATCATCTACACTTGATGTTTTACTTGAGGAGCTTCTGGAGGAACAAGCAGACTGGCTTCCAGATGTGCTTCCCGTCTTCGTCATTAACAAGAGGGCTTGGTGGTAGGCACTAATGTGATGTTCCAGAAGAGGAAGAAGATGTACTGCCCCAGCAATTTTATAGCGCTTTGGGTGGGATATTTGTTTCTTGGTTTCTTCTGAGCTTTCTTCCAGTGAACCTTCATCCACAGCAATTAAATTTAATCCAGTTAAGGCAAGTTTTTGAGCAATTCTGAGTGAAGACTCTTCTTCTTGAGAACTTTCAATTCTGTCACTGGAGCTTCTTTTAGAGCCTCTGTGTAAACAAGAGCAGAAAATCAATACAATTTGTTTGATACCACGCATGTCTGTTGAAACTCTGAAAACAGACTGTGCACCAAGTAAATATTTTCCACCTTGTTTTAACAAGTTGCTCAGTACCTTTAGCTATCACAGTTGCCAAGGCTTGCAACAATAAAGTCCCTGACATAAATTTGATCATTGTTGTAGTAGTTAAATGCCTGCAAGTCAACTATGACTTAAGGCAACCCCCTCATAGGATCTTCTTGACATAGGGAGGAGGTTTGCCATTGCTTTCCTGTAAGGCTGAGAGAGTATGACCTGTCGAAGGAAATCCACCAGGTTTCCATGGCTGAATAGAGATCTGAACTCTGATCTTCCAGTGTCCTACTCCAGCATTCAAACCATTGTTATCACACTGGCTCAATTTTAATCTGGTTTAGCTTGATCCAGTGTTTCATTTAGTATAGGCATTGTCTCATTCTCTTTTAACATAGGCATTTCACTGGGAATTTGGGGAAACAGGATACTATACTAGGAAGGACTGTGGTGGGATCTAGCAGAGTCCATCTTATAATATACTATGAAGGATAAGGTGTTTTTAATTCGCAAAACAAATTCATGGCACAATCCTACAGTCAAAAGGACATTAGCTAGACTTGTACTAGCACATCTTCAAGTTATGCCAGTGCTAGGGCTCAACACCAAATCTATGTCAGAGATATGTAATGTTACACCAGTGTGTGGCCACTATTGGTATCACTCCATAATTGAAGAGACCGAAAAATGAGGCGAGGTCTGTCATAAGAGGAGCACACTTAATCTGAATCCTGCATTTTAAATTCACATAGGCCCTGCTCATGGCTACTCTACCAGTGTAAAGTCTGCACCAGCAAAAATGGGGACATTGAATTCAGTGGAGACTCATTAGATAGACTGGACAGACAACTAGTTTGCCTATTATATTACAGGTCATAAACTGTTTCAGTTCAGCTGCTTTGAATCCTGTACAAGGATTAAATACGTAAATAAAATTTAGGGCTGGATTCAACTTAAATCAGGATGCCCAGATTTCAGCAACGAACAGGGAGGCATCAACTTGAGAGTGCAAAATGTGCTTGTTGTTGGAAACATCAGATCAGATTATGGTGATGACTAGGAGACTAGCGTAACACATTTTACACAGAGCTGCCTTTGAAACTTTGGAAATTTCAGGTAAGCAAAATATTGGGGTCAAACTGATGACTGAGTGTAGTTAAAGGGAACATGTGACTTATTATGACAGCTTCACTAGGTATTGGTGAGTTTTGGAGTACAAGTGTACCTATTGTGGCCCATAAAGCTTTCTTCATTTGTTCCGTTTCATCACTGGCTATGCTAGCTAGAGTATATGGGAGTTGCAGTTCAAGAACATTTGGAGGGCCAGATGTTTCTTATTCCGGCAGTACAGTACAGGGAAGGGTTGGGAAAGGTGGAAAAAGGTGTAATTTTTGCTTATATTCTGTCCTGGAACTGTGTGTGTGTGTGTGTCCATGCACACACACATGCACTTCAAGTCATCTGATGGTGACCCCATGAATTTCATAGGGTTTTTTAAGGCAAGGAATACTCAGAAGTGGTGTTGCCAGTTCCTTCCTCTGAAATATAGCCTACAACACCTGATATTTATTGGCTGTTTCCCATCCAAGTACTAACCAGGGCTGCTCCTGCTTAGCTTCCAAGATCAGATGGGATCTGATGCTTTTAGGCTACTTAGGCCCTGTCCTGGCACTCTCTACCCTTCCCCAAAGTTATAAAATTCCTCTTAAAGCGTGGAATAGTAACAATCCTAACCATGAATTCAATGCAACCCTGTGTGGCTGATCTAACTTGAGTCTCAGGTTATTTTATATTCTATGGTAGAGAATTGTAGATTTTTAAAGAATTTTATTGGAAAGTGGAACAGGTTAGAAAAGGAAATAACTACGGTATATTTCAGCTGACTCAATTAGTTATATTTTAAGGGGTATTACATTAACTATAAATGTTCTTAGTACAATCAGCAAGTAAAAAATACGTACATATTGGAAGAATTAGACTGCATGACTGTACCAGGGTGAAACTCAAGATTATGGCTAAGAAGGTAACAAAGTCCTAGTGATGATTCTGGAACAATAGGTTGCTTCATCAGCGTGTTAATCAAAATGGAACCTGCAACAAGGCATAAATCCAGTATTCAAGATATGTATCACAATAGGAATCAGAAACAGATAAGAAAACCAACAGCATTAACATTTGCTATATATTCCATGAAAGAATACCAACCCTACTATTTCTGACTATACTTTAAAAGGCAATTTTGGGAAACACAACCCTGTGAATCTGTCTTAACGCAAGCTATGTTGCCATTTTGTCTCACTATATGCTTACAACATGTCAGGTGTAACACAGAACAGATGACTCACTACAGGCCATCACTACCATGCTTGCCATAAGTATAATCCATCATAAACTGCAAAACAAAGAATTTTCTTTGTTATCCATTTTGGGATAAAGACTGCTAATAGTTGCAGATGTAGCTGAAGGGATGTTCAAACTAAGTTTCAGCCAGTAGAGAAAATCCAAATACAACAGCAGTTTAACTTAGTTGAAACACTGTTGTTGTTTTTTAAAGTCCTAATTTCAATTCATCCATTAGAATGAAAGTAGTCACTTTTTAATCAATGCTTAAAAGTGATCACTACAGAGTACCTTCAACAAACTCTGCATCTGGTAATCAACTCTATCTGGTAACTTACCCAGGTTGGTTTCAAACTGATAAAATAAAAGAATTAATATTTACAGAAGAGAATAAGAATTAATATTTAATGTACCTAGAGATTCCGTTTGCCTAAGTTGTTAATATTAATATTAAAGTAGGTCTGTCACAAAGTTTATGATTAAATTGACAAATTGCAAGTGTTTTCCTTGCTTTAATTTATGATTCTAATAAACGGAGATATGGGTGACTATTTGAGAAAGGGAAGCACATCCAGCAAACTATCCTAGAATTCCACTGTCCAATTAATTATAGTTGTGGGGGCAGGGTCCTTAAAAACTCTAGAGCAAGGTGGGAGAGAATATAGGTCAGCATCTACCGGTAGATCTCTGGAGAATCTGAAGTAGATCAAGGAGGATTCCTGACTCCCAAATGTTTCATAATAGCAATACAAGTCATCTACCTTCCAGCACTGCATCCTAAATAATACTGCTGAATGAAGAACATTTAGCCTAAACAGAAGTTTATAAGAGAGACTGCTCAGCTGGGGCTGCCCAAAATAGAACAGCCGCATTTTGAAGGGATGCCATGTAGAGGAAGAAGAGGGCTTGTTTTCTGCTGCTCCAGAGACCAGGACAAGGAGCGATGGATTCAAGCTGCAGGAAAGGAGATTCCACCTGAACCTCAGGAAGAACTTCCTGACAGTCAGGGCTGTCCGGCAGTGGAATCTGCTGCCTCAGAGTGTAGTGGAATCTCCTTCCTTGGAGGTTTTTAAGCAGAGGCTAGATGGCCATCTGTCGGGAGTGCTTTGAGGGTGTTCTTGCATGGCAGGGGGTTGGACTGGATGGCCCCTGTGGTCTCTTCCAACTCTACATTTCTATGATTCTATGATTGGAGAGCTCACAGCCACTGGTATCTATGAAAACATGAACCAGAAACAAACTTTTCTCAACCAAGCTCAACTGGGCTTGCTGCCAAAAGAGTAACAGCTCAGATATATGGTCCTCTTCGTTAAAAATAATGAGGAAGGAGAATCAGGCTGCAGTCCACAGCTGGTGCAGCAAATCCTGAGTAAGCAAACTCATCTGTAAAAGTTCAGGCCAGGAGAACAGGTGCCTACATGGTTCAAATAAAGGACACAGAGCCAATTAGTCTGGCCAGATGCATTCATGCCGACAAACATTTATACCTTCTCTGATACGGAACAGAAACACATCTCATGCTTTTTATTATTACTAGTTATTAAAAAGGGGTTTAGAGGACTGTAAAAGCCAGGGACATGCGGCTTTAAAGTATGTAAAGTTATGCATGTGTCTGGTGGTAATCTTATAGAAAGGCCCAGCCAGAACATAAAGGAACAGTTTTTCCTTGCCACAAAATCTATCTCTAGCCTGAGGTGCAGCATATCTGGTTGGTATACTGTCTGAGAACTATGGCTATTTCCGCATTAGACTGTTGTAGTGTTATTATTCTACTTTCAACATCCTATGGAATCCTGGGGTTTGCAGTTTAGGGAGGGGCCTTTGAGGATTCCATAAGATATTGAAAGTGGATAATAGCACTATAACAGTCTAGTGCAGAAATGGCCTATAACTTTTCTTCACTTATATTCTGCTATAGTTTACATAAGAAACAGAACATATAGGGGAATAAAAGATATACTTGCATAACAGCTATGTACTTTCTATGCTTACTGGTTTTGCTTAGAACTCTCTTTTTGCAATTGATTTTATATACCAAAGCTTTTATAAGTAAAAGAATTATATACCTTGGTTGAGAAGTGTCTATGCTATTTTAAAAATGTGTACCCATACTATGGTCTATCACAGCATAGTCCAGCAGTAATCCTTGTTGTAGGAGACCTAACTTGACCCAGTGAACATTCAATTAATAGTTGACACATGCTGACAGTCAGCTTTCAGAGAACCCTGCACTAAGGCAGGATTTGTCACAAGCTGACTAACCCAAATCCATGGTTTCAGAACTCTTTCATTCTGAGTTGCACCACAGTTTAGTTAGTGGATCATTGGGTGAAGGGGAGCCAAGGGAAAAGGATAGCCCAGAGAGTCTAGAAGGGTCAAGGGCCACAGAAACTGCTTTAGTGGCAGTCTGCAGGTGACCTCAAAGCTGTGTGATCAGCCCTCCACATTTGCTGATTTAACTTTCATGGATTTGATTATTTGCAAGTTTCTCCAAGCCCTGCTCCTCCACATTAGCTGTTTCTTTTTTGGAGGAACCTTCCCTCTTGGCAGCTCTGATCAAGCTGCATAGTGCTTTAAAACCCACCCCTTGTCCTCCTCCTCCTCCATCAACCCCTGCCCGGCCAGTTAAAGATGGCTCACAGCCCTATTTCTCATCAGCACAGACCCTCTCCCAATGTCTCTCACACCTAAGGAAGGAGATGGGCAAGAGAGAAGTATAGGGCCACCATGTCAACCCACCTTTCTTTCTCCTTTCTCTGACATAGTTTGGATCCTGAGTGTCTGCTCTCCCCACCATGTTCTGGCCCCCTCCTCAAAGGCACACATATACATTTTGATATCTGCAATTTCTCCACTTTTGCAGGGGTCCTGCACCCCTAACTCTAGCAAATGCTGAGGGCCGACTGTACTCTGTCTGCCTCTGTTCTATGGAAACATGTTGCATGCTTTCTAATAGAGACTGCAACCCTAATGCTAATGAATGTAATTACAGGATTTCTTAGCTGGAGTTACCTTGTCTTTGAGCACAGACATAACTCATTTCTTGCTTCACAGGTTCAGTTTCAAGGTCAGGCATCTTACTGTCTGAAAAGAAAGGTTTGCAGTAATCCAAGAAGCAACATTAAATCAGTTTTTGGCTTTTAGCACACCTAGACTGCCAATTTCCCCATTGCTGACATTAATTTTCTGTGCTTAGACTTATCATCAGCAAACCGAGATTCTACCAGATTTAAAATATGTCTTCTTACAACAGAAATTCAGAAGGAACTTATTATATCTTTCCCACAAGCCAATTATGACCACATACTTAATTTATGCCTGTTCTGGAAACCAGATTACTTCAAGAGGACAGTATTTTGGAGCTGGATTGGTTTTGAGCATGGGCTCACATTCTAAAATGCTATTCTTTTACTTTTAAAGCAACTCCTGCAGATATTTATTTAAAATATTTTTATACTCCTCTTCAAGACAAAGCCTCCTCAACATGGTTTATAAAATAATTTTTAAAAGCACAACTAATTGAAAAGCAGAGTAAAATATCTGAAACATCAGTAAGAGTAAAAGCTCCAGCTTAAAAACCAGAAATGGGTATGCATCCATTTAACAGGTGACTAGACTATCTGGTCCCTTAAAGGCCTAATTAAAACCACTCAAGGAGAACATTATGCACATATCTTGGAGTTAGGTATTCGCTCCCCATCCCTCTCTATGCCCACCAATCTAATAAATCTTACTGCTGGCCACACGAATCAGGCCTCTGTGGCCAATTTTAGGGCTCAAGCAGTGCTCCTGGTTGTAGGCAGTTCCTCAAACAACCACATGGAACCAAGCAGCTGCATTCTGCATCAACTGAAGCATCCAACTGATCCTTAAAACTAGCCTTGCATACAGAGAATTATGTAGCCTAGACTGGGTACAACCAGGCCCCAGACAGTAGACACATCCACCTTGCTCAGACAGGGACATAGCTCGCTTAATGCAAATGCAACCTGCGCTTCAATAAATAAGATTCTAGCCAAAGAAAACCCCAAGCTGCACACCTGATGCTTCAGGGACCACAACCCCATCCAATACATCGAAATCAGCAGCTTTCCCTACCTTAGGTACTTTCATCTCACTTGCATTCAGCCTAAGCTTGTTTACCTTCACTATCAAGAAAAGCCTCCAAACACTTATATTCATGGTTCCTGCAGACTCTCTGGGAATAAGTGGAGAAAATCAGAGGAAGAGCTCAGTCCCTTTTGTGCATGTTGCCATGCTAATGACAGTACAGCTTGTACCTCTTGATCACTTCTTTTATATAAGCTTCATGTAGAATCTACACTGCAAGTGTGAAAAAGCATAGAGACAAGATGCAGCCCTGGAGTACCTCAAAAGCAAATGACCAAGGAAAGGAAGAGGAATCCTCCAAACCGTTTTCTAGGGGCAGCCCTACAGAAAGGACAAGTTCCTTTTGGAGTGACTGTACAGATAGCCTGGCTCATCACACCATTCTAAGCACATTCTAAGTCCTGTTAAAGCCTCCTCCTAAGAGATTTCACCAAACTGTATGGATCTACAAACCTTCTGGAATAGAGTGTTAAAAATGATCCACCATCTCTGCAAAGGCTGTGCAAGCCAACAGGTAAAACCAGATCAGATAATGATCTTTCCAAGACAACGAAACGATTTCTAGCTCTATTATCCATGGACCATTACCCTCTAAACCAGTACAGAAACTAAAGTCAAGTATATATTCAACCATGCATTAGGCTAGACATTAACTGAGATATGCCCATATGTAATCATAACAATGAAATCCCAAAACCTCCAGACAAGGTGATTTTAGCATGCTATATTGAAGCTTCCACCCCTACAACCAGAAGCAATCATTTTTCTTGTATGTTAAACTATTGGCTTTTAATGGGATTTCCTGCTAAGAAAGGCTGTGTTTAATACTATGGCCTTAAAATGTGGTAAGAAAATGCATTCAAATTCCAGTGAATGCTAATCCAGGGTTTTGGTGTCCTTGACACGCTCCTGTTCTGAACCCCCTCCTACCAGGGTATAGGTGTAGATTCCATGGCCACAAAGATTACTAACAGTCCATTCAGTTTAGGCAAAATACAATGCACCAGAAGTTACACCATGTTTTTGTAATGACAACTGTCACAGCTATTTGGTAGAAACAGATTTTAAATCCACAGTGCTCTGAAACCCATACTTATGGTGTATTCCATTTCAGAAAAATAAAGATGGCAGATGCAACCACATTGGAGGAGCATTCAATAGCAATGGCCCCTGTGCAAGTCTTGCCATAGCCAGAGGGCCCAGTGTTTGTCTGACCACATCAGATCTGGCTACAGCTTCATATTTTCTATTCATTCCTGTAACACCTGCACTTGAACCCAATAATGTTCTCTTCAATAATATTTATGTTTTTCCATAAGATATGCAAAGGTTGCATGCAATTAACTGAACACTGACCTACCCTTATTAAATATTGACTTCCTTATAAAATATTGACTTACCCTTATTAAACCAGGAAGCTTGGCCTTGCAACTGTGTTCTAGAATAAGATGCTTTAGGTGATATCTCAGATCCAAAAGAATCTTTTGTGGGATAACCCTTTTTTTCACTTTGAGTACATCCTTCAGTTTTTACAGTCTTTGGAGGACTCTTCTTAGGACTAAACAGAGAAATAAAATGTTTTCATTGACTATATGTAAGTATTTCACTTCAAGCCATTCATCAGTTTACACTACAAAAATACTGCACAAATGATTTGACAGCCTATATCCTCAAATTAGCAGTCATAGACCACACCCTCAGAAGTTCAATGCAAACAGTAAGGGGAATAGTCTGCTAGTCTACATTAGTCATTATTCTATTTCATCTTCTAAAGTAGCGGAACAACAAGTTGGGAAATTCAAATGCTACTTACTAAATATTTGTTTGAAAATAAGAATAAATTATTCTACAAATAACTGTTCAAATAACTGTTCTACAAATAACTGTTCTGTTTTCATTGCACTACAATTCACAAAGAGGAAATAGTAGCGCAATTCATTATATTCAGCTATTAAAAGCACAAGTGGTTTCGTTCATGGTTGACCCACAAGCCCAAAACACACTGTATTAACTAAACATACTAACTAGTTTGCTTTTCTTGGTTACCTGGTATAGAAAAATGAAGAAGTAGAAGGTTTAATTCTTTCACAGTTCAAAAGCTTCATTCTTAGTTCATTCATTTCAGCATCTCTGAATTCTAATTCAGACTGCAAGGATTGTAACTGAAAGAGGAAATTGCTAGATTATAAAAACGCAGTTAAAACACAAAAATGTTTACCATAATACCTAACTGTATTTTGGTTCATTTTACAGATCATATTATTATTCATATTTTTTACCATGTTACATGGCAAGCAAAGACTGGTAGAGGATATTTATATGCAATACAGATAAGTATAGTATAATGAACAAGGTACAATACTTAATTGAGACAGAAGATACATTAAAAACACCAAATGTTTAGTAGTAGGAATTCTACTACTTTTTGTGTTCCAGAAAACCAATGAGTGTTTAAAAAGCACTTACTGAAAAGCACACATATTACTATGGCAAGTTTAACAGATATACCAGTTATTAATTCCAAATAGGAAACGTTGATACTAGTTCAACAGTCCAGTTATAAGACTTTCTTTGCTATAATACACGTGTTGGGGAGCTGGTGTGTTAAAAGCTTTGTTAATATGAAAGATGACATCCTGTTTTATTTACATTTGCACTGAGAGGCCTTGTTTCCAAAGGTGGTATAGAAATATTTCCAATTCATTAAATAAGATCACAAGCAGGAATTCTACAACAGTCTATCAAATATTATTATTACATCATCATTTGTGTACCATAAGTCAAACTGGAGATTTTTCTTCCTTCTTCCAAATTAAGCTGCTTTTGAAGGAACAAATAATAAAAGAATGGAGAAAGGATGTTGCACATACAAACAATCCATTAAGAAATTTCAGTTGACAACTGAGAATACATTTTCTTTTGTTCAATTTCTAAGGAATGTAATCTCTCAAATATACTTTTACCTTTTCAACATATGGTTAAAGCTCACTAAAGATCTAGCGAAAAGGGGGAGAAAAAAAAGAATTTTTGATGCAGATTTTATTGCTATTCATTAAATCATACCTTTCTGGAGAACTCTCTTTCTTTTTCACTTAAAGTTTGAGCTTTCTCATTTTCTAGTACCGCATATGATTTCCGTTGTTCTTCCACAACAGATTCCATCTTCTGCATGGAGTCCCGCAGAACTTTGATTTCTCCATTTTTAATGAGGATTTCATCCTGCATTTCCTTCAGCTGCAAAGTTACAGAAAAACTTCAAGCCACAATAAGTACCTTACAAAAGTTTGCACATGTTCAAAATAAATCCATTATTTCTGCTATTGCTAAGATTCTTAGGATGCCATCTAAGTGTAAGAAATACTCAAATTAAGTGTATACTTATTTGAACTCAGTGGTCTCACCTCAGAGTAGTTGTGTATAGGTTTGCACAGCTGCATGTATAAGAAGAATTTTATCCAGTCCATAATCTTATTTGCTACACTAGCCAATGAGGCACCTTTGGGAACCAACAAACAGAGCATGTGGGCAGTTTTTTCCTGCTTTTGCTCCTCACCAATTGCCATTCAGAGGCATGTTTTCATCATACGAAAAGCCACTGTAACCAGTAGCCATGCATAGTTTTATCCTCCACAAATGCATGTAATCTCCTTTTAAACACCACCAAGAAGTTCAGCTATGATAGCTCATACACATCTAGGTTGTATTTTTGGCATCAACTTAGCACTCTGTCTGAGATTTGTAATGGGTCCTTTGAACTGGGAAAGAAAGTGGTAGCAAAAAAATTCATGGCAGTGAGGAGCAAAAAGATCCATATTTCCCTAACTCTTTATACTCTTTTGTACCTTCACTCTTAAGGAATAATTTGCCAGTCTGTTGTTAATGGGCAGGAATCAGTCATTTTTATCTCCATATATACATGTATATACACATAGACACAGACATGTACCTCCATATACACATAGACATAAACATATACCTATACATGAAACAACATTTATTGTTCACTCTTAATATTTTTGAGTCAGATAATTTCTTCAGTTTAATGTAGTGCATAATCTACTATGTGCATGTCACACCTCTGCGAAACATCCTTACAGTCTGGTGTCCTTCACATGCCTATAAACAGAAATATGTGAATAAAGACACAGAAGTGCTAGTAATGTCATCTAAGCTAGTAGCTGTCACAACCATTGGATGACTGAATTCATTATGGAAAGAATGTACTCTTTGAGTCTTTCACATATTTAACCTGGAAATAGGAAAAGTAGCAGGAAAGCCAAACACTACTTCTTCTCTATCTTTGCTGTTATGGTTGTGGTTGTTGTGTGCCTTCAAGTTGTTTCCAACTTGCGGTGACCATAAGGCAAAGCTATTATGGGGTTTTTTTGGCAAGATTTGTTCAAAGGAGGTTTGCCTTCCTCTGAGACTGAGAGAGTGCAACTTGATCAAGGTCACCCAATGGGTTTCCATGGCGGAGGGGGGATTTGAGTCCAATGCTCAAACCACTACACATGGATGGAAAAAAATTCACTCATCATCCTAGTTAGCCCTGTGATATCCAAATGACTATATTTCCTTATTGCAATAGAATCTTTTTTCTTTCTTTTTGATTTTGCCACCAGAAGTAATGGTGGAAAAGCAGCAGCTTAACTGAGGCTGGCCAGTCAACAGAGTGGCTAGGCCAAGAAAGTTCACATTCAGATCCACTTCTCTGTGATAATGTTTTTAACTGTCAAGCCTGGCTCAGTGCGCCTCAAACTGCTGGACCTCAGGTATAATAAAAACTTCCTATGTTCCCTCATGTATGGCCAGGGATGTGCTGGTGCCCCAGGTGGAGGAGCAAAAAGTACTGAAGCCCTCAAAATCAAGATCATGGCCATTGTTGTTGCTGCTGCCACCACTGCCATTGTTGTCATCATCTGATATTTACGTCTATCTTTCTCTCAGAAGGGGGCTTAAAAAAATAAAACTACAGATCGAAACACGTATAGACAAAAACACACAAAAACTTGGCACTGAAATGTAGTTAAGCAATCCATAGAAATAAAGTTATTACTGCTGTTGTTAATTTTTATCCATTTCTATCCTCCATTTCCCCCATTACTGGGACTCAATGCAGCTTACAAAAATTAAAACAAATCCAGCTGAAGGCATGGAGAAATAGCTCAGTGAAACCACGTTAAGAAGCGATTGTTAAAATACAGTCAACCCATAGAATTCCCGTTAAAGACTAAAGGCGAAAATCAGCAAAACAAAACACCGCAAAAAGCCCTTGCAGTCAGTTCCTAAATGCTGTCAGAATACAGAAGTTTTCACCGACTGTAAGAACTGACAGTGCTACCCTCCCCAGGGAGGGAGTTCCAAAGCAACTAGGGAAGTCCTCTCCCACATTCCTACCAAATGTGCACGGGAAGGTGCTGGAAATGAGAGAAGGACCCTGCCCAAAGTTTTTATCTCCTGGGCTGGCTCATAAAGGAGGATATGACCCTTCAGACAGCTTGGGCCCAAGACATATAGGCCTTTATAGGTCATAACCAACACTTTGGTTATGGAAGCAGACTAGCTGCCAGTGAAGCTCTTGTAACAAGGGAAAGGTATGGTCCCTATAGCCAGCCCCAGTTAACAATCTGGCTGCCACTCTTTGGGCCAAATGAGATTTCTGATCACTTTTCAAAATCAACCTCACACAGAATATGTTACAATAACTCAAATGAGATGCAACTGAAGCATGTATCATCATCCCATTCAGCTCATCACCACCAGTTCCTTAGTCCCCCAAAGGCTGGTTTAGCTCCACTCTACTCAAGAGTGCTCATATCCATATCTCCTTCCCCTTTCCAGAAGTGAACCAGAGGTTCAAGATAATCCAGCCCTGAGGTGACGAGAAAATCCCAAAGAGCGAGGAGAAAATAAGAGGACAGTGAGTAGAACAGTTACAACAGGGAAGCAAGGAAGGGCCTTCAGGAGGTAGAAAACAGGAGAGAAGCAAACACAGAAAACAGTGTGCACCAAGCAAATGCTTAAGCATTCATCCACCAGTTTCTCCCCAGAAATATTCTCTCCCAAGGTAAACCTTACACATACAAAGGCGGCACAAAGCAATGCCTGGGGGCAGCCTGCAAAGAAAAATGTCAGTCAGAGGAAGAGCTGAATGTCACTCTCCTGTCTGTTGTTTCTTCCTTCAATTTGCAACCTTCCTTAGTAAAAATAAAAAGTCTGCATTATGTATATACGTATGTATTATTGTTGTTACTTATGTTATCCATTTAAATTTCCATCTTTTTCCCAATACCGGGACTCAGGATGGATTAAAAATTATTAAAACATGTACACGTTAAAAACCAGACAAAATTATTAAGTAAAATCTACAAGTTATTTTAAAAATAATTAATCTATAGAAATAAAGCCATTTAAAATGCATTAAAAGAGAATATTTTTTAAAAAATCAACAAAACAGCACAGCCAGTAGTCCAGCATTTGCTGCCAATCATACAGTGTGTCCTCAAGACACAGATGATAGAGTATGAAACTCTCAGCAAGCATAGTAAGAAGAGAACAAAAAACAGTGGGAGGTTAGGACTGAACTGGGTGTTGGGCACATGAATTAATAAACAGCTTATACTTATGCACATTACTGGATGCCTCAGTCCTATCCACATATCTTTACTAATCAATTAATTTCAATGAAGGTCATCATATATGACTCATTTTTGTTCATCACGGTTTTCTACATCATTTCCAGTGTGAATAATGTGCATACAGGGTCAGCCTTGGTTAGCACTTAGATGGGAGACTGTAAATGGCTACCAGGTGCTGTAGGCTATATTTCAGAGGAAGGAACCAGCAAAACCATCTCTAAGTACTCCTCACCTAAGAAAACCCTAGGAAATCATGGGGTCAGCATAAGTTGACACGCAACTTAAAGGTTGCACACTTTGTATTTTATAAGTTATAAGCATCTTATAACTTAACTTAAAAGCAACTTAAAGGTTGCACACACACCAATTCTTGTTGTAAGGATCACAGCTCAGGAAGCAGTCCAAGTGTTTACCACACCACTGTCACTGCTATAGGCCTTTCAGTTTTTTGAAAGCCTGACATATACCACTCCAAAGGCAACTTAACAGTTTTGTGAACTGCAGCCAGCTAAAATCAGTCTGTCCAAAACAGGAACACAAAGAGGAAGCAAACTGCCTATCATCTCTATTTTCTGATTTCACTCAATGAACACAAACATCATCGCTATTCCAAAATATATTTAAAAATGGGTCACTCCATTCCTACCCATCCAGATACATTTTCCTCCAGGAGATCTGAGTCTGGGGTCCAGAACATCACCATGCCACATACCAAGGGGCTCGACTGCATTCAGCTCAAACATTCTTTCAAAATACCAAAAACTAACCTTTTTCCTAGCTTCCTCATATTGCTCTTGAAGTAGTTCAAGTCTAATTTTGTCTTTAGATGAAGTTTCTTCTGTACTACTTCCTGTTGACAGAAAAAGACTTTTGAATCATGCTCTTAGCATCTGATGAAGTGATTGACACTTTTGAGAACTTTCCACTTATGTCAACTGACCCAGGATTTTGCTCCACTTGGGTTCCCAGGACAAAACAGGAGATCTGTGCATGTTTCTCGTGCCTCCCATCCCAATCTCACAATGCTAGTTACCTAGGCACAGACCCAATGTGCTGTAATGCATTCCTGCTGAAGATGAAGCAGGTGAGAAAACACAACCACACTAAGGCCAATTCAAACATAAGAGTTGGCTACCCTTCTCTTATTCAATGTCTAAAAGCAATATTCCCCATTCCCCCAAAAATGTAATAAACACTAGGTCCTCCTGCCATTTAAAAAGTGTAAAGCTCTTTATGACAGGCCATTTCAAAGAAAAACTATTTAGCAGTTTTCGATACAAACTTGAACCAGGATACTTGAAAACTATGTACTGTGGCTGCAGATCTTCACACTGCTGCAAGCAATTAAGTTGCACTGAAATAGACTAGCATGTCTTAACTGAGGAAGACTGAAATCTAACTTACAGCAACAACAGAGAAGGGGTAGGGTTTGTTTGTCATGGCTGTACTTCTGCAGCATCCCAACTGCCTTGAAGGTGCAGTGCAGCTGCAAGAGAAATTTGATTTCTACCCGTATTCCACGCTTGCAAAGAAAAGAGGGTCTTATCCAATACATGGTGATTCTTTTATTCTTCTAAGCTGACTATCCTAAGACGCAATAAAAGGACAAAAGAAGATTCCACAAATTGTGGGCGTGGGGTGGGGAGACTGGTGGCCAGAAATGGGAAATTGGTCTTTGGGTCAAAAAAGATTTCCAGACCCTCACATGAAACTACCTGGGACAAATTACTTGAATGAGCACCCGTACCAGCTTGCCCACACTTTTAACATACAGATTAGAAGACCTTACTGCTCATCTGCCTAAGAGCAGCCAAGTTGGTGGATATGAGTCAGGGGGCCTCTTCTGCAGTGGCCCCACATCTCTGGAACACACCAGCAAGAGATGCTGTTTAACATCTATGTGAAATGTCTGAGAGAGATCATCTGGAGGCATGGGCAGGGGCTTATCAAGGTGCTGATGAAACCCAAATAAGTTCTCTATGCCTTCAATAACAGCATCAGCTAAGGATAGTGTCTCCTCTAAAGAATGATTGGAGGAGATAATGGGCTGGATGAGGAAAAACAAACTGAAACTGAATCCATACAGGATGGAGGTGCTTACTGTCTAAGGTCCTAAGTGTGTCAACCGGTCCTTGATGGGGTTACAATCTGAAAGATTGTGTTCACAGCTTGGGGGTGCTCCTAGACCTGTAACTCCAAATGACAGCCCATATAAATGCAACAGCCAGGGGTGCTTATTATCAGCATCAGCTATTATGCCAGCTGAGCCCATCCCTAGAATTAGAGAACCTAAAGACAGTAGTGCACCCTGTTACCATGAAGACGGGACTTCTGCAATGCACTATACACTGAGCTACCTCTATACCAAGTTTGGAAACTTCAATTAGTTCAAACCATGGCAGCCAGACTGGTTACCAGTACATCTAGGAGTGACTACATTTGTTGCTGTGCTCCTTCAAGTTGTTTCCAACCTATGGCTACCCTAAGGTGAACCTATCATGGGGTTTTCTTGGCAAGATTTCTTCCTCTAAGGTTGAAAGACTTGCCTACGGTCATCCAATGGATTTCCATGGCTAAGTAGACACAGGGACTGTGTCTCCAGAGTCACAGTCCAGCACTCAAACCACTACACCACATTGGCTCTCACCAATTAAAATCCCTTCACTGGCTGCCAATTAGTTACTGGGCAAAACATGAAAGTGTTAGTTATTACCTTTAGAACACTACGTGGCTTGGGTTCAGTTTACCTGTAAGTTTGCTTTCTTCCACACAATCCACCCCATACACTCAGGTCTTCTGGGAGGATATCTATTTCAATCAACCGAAACAGCTATTACTCAGAGGACATTTTCTTCAGCTGCCTCCAGGCTGTGGAATGACATGCCATAAGAGAGGTTGAGGCACTGTATTTAAATCAGCAGTGAAGGCCAGCCTCTTCCAGCAGGCCTAGCCACTATTCTTAAATTATGTTTTTTAAAGTATTGATGGATTTTTAATATATATTGGGTTTATATACTCAAATTTTAACTGATGTTATGTAGTATCATTATCGTTCTCTGCCTCAATCCACAGGGAGAGGCAGGTAAGAAATAACTATTAATATTGTTGTTTTGTTAGGCAGCCAACATGGTGTAGTGGTTTGACTGTTGGACTAGAACTCCAATCCCCACCCAGCCATGGAAACACACTGGAGAACATAGGGCAAGTCACACTTTCTCAGCCTAAGAGGAAACAAGGGCAGACATCCTCTGAACAAATCTTGCCAAGAAAACCCTAAAGGGTCACTTTACAGTCACCATAAGTTTTCTGACTTGCAGACACACAACAACTGATGATGTTCAGTCATATCACTACTGGCCTCCCACAAAGTTCTCAGGAATCTTTTTTCCCCCTTGAGCTCATCTCGTTGTATTTTCTTAAAAAACTGCTTTTTTTTTTATTGCAACTGGTTTTTGTTCTAGTATTTGTCAAGCGTGGTGTTTGTTTCATTACTGTCACAGGCTTTTATTAATCCTAGTGTCTGGCTTTATCTTCTGCACTGCCCTAAGAAGGGTTTGTAACCCAAGGGTACCCTTAATATTTTTATTATAAAAAAAATTGGTGTAAACTACTGATTCTTACTGCTCCAGATTCCAATATGCACTTAGAATGCACATACCAAACAGGCATTTAGATTTTTTCTCAGCTGAGGGGTTGATATTCCATTGCTTGATATGATCCGCAGTGTTGATGGTACTATTTGACAGCAAAGACAATCCTGCATTTTGCTCTGCTTTTGAGGGATTTGTTTTTAAAGAAACATTTTGTGTCAATGCCTGCGAAGCAATAATATCTATCTCCTCCAAGTCATCTGCAGTGAAATCATCACCGTCCTCAAATGGATCTTCCATTTCTTCATGCCCAGTTGTAGCAACCATTTTGTACCGCTTATTTGGTGGAAAGCCATCTCCATGGTTTCCAGTGTTACTTCGGCCTGTAGTTCTATGGAGAGACGAAGCCGAAGCCGTAACTCTTGCCTGATCCACACCGTACAATATAGAGCTGTTTCTCTTCTTATTTCCAAAGAGATGGTTCACTGACATCCTGTGTTAGAAATTATCCTGGCAAAGAGGAGATATAAAATAAGGTTAAAGCTGACGTCATCTTTCCAAATGGCACGCCCTGCAGTCAAAATCACTTCCCAGTCTATCAGCTTCTCTTTTACTTCTTCTGCACTTCTACAGCCCGACTGTAACCACCCTTTCAAAAATATTACCTACTGTATTCTACAGGCTTGGCTCACAAATGTTCAGGACTAGAACCTTAACAAACCTATTAGCATGTCCAATAATTTGCATAGCCCACAAGAACAAAGAGAATGTAATTTCTAGAATTTAAGCAGAGTTTTCACTGGAATCCAAATAGTCATCTGTAAATTAAGATATCTGACTTTAGTGATATGAGCTCATTCTATTTATCCTTTTATGAATTTGTATTTTTAAAAATGTGTATTGTTTTTAATGTTGATCACCAACTTGGGTTCCATTATCGGGAGAAAGGCAGGACATAAACGAACAAAATAATAACAAATTTATTTATTTATTTATTTATTTGTATTTATTTGTATCCCGCCTCTCCATATGGATCGAGGCGGCGAACAACTTACAAATAGCATGTATTTCGAAACATTTCTATACATGCCCCCAACAAGCTGGGTACTCATTTTACCGACCTGCGAAAGGATGGAAGGCTGAGTCAACCTTGGAGCCCGGCCGGATCGCACTCACAACCTTGTGGCTTGCAGTCTTGGCAGTATGGTAGTATGCCAGACTACAATTCCCATCATCCCTGACCAGCATGGCGAAAGTTTCCTGCCTACAGTCTTTCCCTTACTATCAAAACAAACCCGTAATTCCAGGGGAGAGATACAATCTGTGTCTATTATACTTACTTTTCACTTTACTAATTTACGCGTGACCCACTCCTGCCTGTAGAAGTTTAACCCACAATAAGCCGCTAGAACAGCAAACCTCTCTGCCTTTCAGGCCATTTCCGCACTACACTGTTATAGCGCTATTATTCCACTTTCAACATCCTGTGGAATTCTGGGGTTTGTAGTTTCCTGAGGCCAAAGAGCTCTCTGGTTGAAAATTCTAAGTGCCCCTCCTTAAACTGTAAACCCCAGGATTCCATCGGATGCTGAAAGTGGAATGATAGCGCTATAACTGCGTAGTGCAGAAACGGCCTTAGTTCTACCAAATGCGCCCCACTGATCCCTCGGGTGGTGCCAGGGCATAATAAACGCGTGCATTCTCTCCACTCACACCGCTCTCCCCGCTGCGGAGAAAGGGGCGGGCGGAGGGGCGCCCCACAGACCTGCTCCCGCCGAGACGCAGCGCCACCATCCTCCCCGCCGCTCCCGCCACCCGGAGAAAGAGGGCGGCCACGCGGGTCCCTCCGCCGGGACGCAACGGCGCCGGGAGGGAAGGTCCGGAGCTGCCCCCTCTTCGCCTACGGCCGGGAAGCGCCCGCAGCCCGCAGGCGATGCTTCCGCCACGACAGCGGCGGCCTGCCCGGGGCCGCCGGTCAACCGCCGCCAAAGGACCGGAGCGCCTCCCGGGCATCGCCGCCTCGCTTCCTCTCCGGCACCGCGCGCGGAACAGCGCCCGCCACTCCGCTCCCCGCCAGCCAATCAGCGGCCGGCTCGCTACCAATGACGTCCTATCCGGTCTTTGGAGGCGGGTCGTAAAGCTCTGGGGCGGGAAATGGAAAAATTAGGATTTTTTTTTTTTTTGAACTGGTGCTGGTGAGCGCCAAGAAGTCCTCAGGGGCACAAAGTGTGGGGAGGCCGGTGCACGTTTTTTCCCCCGCTTCCCATTCGGAATGTTCTGGTTATTTTTTTTAACACGTGGGTGGTTGAGACAGTGGGCTCAGGAGGGACCATGTAGTAGGAGGAACCTCCATGTTCTTGGAAATTCGGGTTTTCCTTCCGTGTTGGGGAAAAATGTCATTTTTATGTTTAGGGGAAGAAGTCAGAAATGCGACATGATCTTTTGTTCGCAGTTGAGGAGATTGGACAAGGCAGTCGCCAAACTAAATCAAAACAATAAAAAAATGCATTACAAAATGCTCAGCTAAGCAATGGAAAGCCTGGACTTCACTCTTCAGATTCAAAATGTCACTGTTCTAGCTCTGGTCCTTTGTTGCGTGCTTTCAAACCATTTCCTAATTATGGCTACCCTATCAGGAGGTTTTCTTTGTTCTTTGCCTTGACCTTCCTCTGAGGCTGAGAGAGTATTACCATTCCCGCACTACAGTGTTAAAGTGCTGCTATTCCACTATCAACCTCCTATGGAATCCTGGGGTTTGTAGTTTAGGGAAGGGCACTTGGAATTCTCAGCCAAAGAGCTCTTTGGTCTCAGTCAACTACAAACCCCAGAATCCCACAGGGTGTCAAAAGTGGAACAGCAGCAGTTTAACACTGTAGTGCGGAAATGGCCTATGACTTGCCCAAGGTCACACAGGGAGTTTGCATGGCCAAGCAGGGATTCAAACCCTAGGCCGTTTCCGCACTGCACTCCTAGAGCGCTCCTATTCCTCTTTCAACATCCTATGGAAAGCGGCCTCTCCCTAAACTGCAAACTCCAGGATTCCAGAGGACGTTCAAAGCCGAATCAGAGCGCTATAAGAGTGTAGTGTGGAAATGGCCCTGGTCTCCAGGATCATAGTTCAACACTCTACACAACACTGGCTCCAGCTCCAATTCTATATCTACTTTAAGCAGCACTGAACTCAATGAGGCTGTGTAGGTCACTTCTGAGTAGAAGACTCAAAGGTAAAGTATTATTGCTCACCATTTTTATTTGAGGAGGAAAAGCTAAGAACTGTTCTGTCCCTATGAAGACACCCTGCTTCATGACAACTCCGTCACTTAGCCCACTAGTACTGAAATAGTCACATGTGAACTGAAGCAAAATTATTTATGGGAACCTACTTCCAATCATTCACATGTATGGCATTTTACTTTCTGAAATGCCAGATAATACTACAAAATGGGGTGTTGTTGTAAACTAGGGTGAAAAACTCTGGCCTACCATGTGTTTTGGTCCTACAATTCCTAGCCAACATAAGCGGTAAAGTATTATAGGATTAGCATCCCAACATCTGGATAGCCACAGGTGCTCACACTCATTCTAAACTGTTTCTTTCTCTATGAATGAAAAAAAAAAGCCTTTCATATTCTCTTAGCAGGATAGGAAGCTGCCTTCTGTCAGATTATTTCACTGTGTGGTACAGCATCTATATACTGATTTAATGTCACTAAGACAGGGATCTTATTCAGTCCTGCTTAGAAATATCAGGGGCCTTTTGCATGCAAAGTAGATGCTCTATACTTTTTTTTGTTATTGTTCTGCTCTCTCGTCTTCATGGTAAGCTTTGCTTCCAGGATAGCAATTAAAATTATTTCAGGGCTGGGGCCCTTTTACAGTATGCAGTTATAGCACTGTGAGTCTATTTTCATTGTTTTGGTTGCAGCCTATGAAATCCTAGGATTTGTATTCTGCAAAGGTAGTAAAACTCCATGGCTAAGATTTCTACATATCCCTTCCTAGAGTACAAATCCAGGATTCCAAAGGCTGGAGCCACAGGCAGGTAAAATAGAAACATGGCATTATAATTGCATAATGGTCCGATTGAAAGCATATTTTGCTGTCTCCAAAACAGTCAGACTAAGAGACACAAAGCGAGACTGCAGTTGTGTTCAGCACTTTCTGTCACACTATAAAAACAAACCACTGTTATATACTCACACTCTTTCCTCACACTCAAAAACAAGAGATTAGCATCATAAACAGAATGGTCATTCATTTTTCTGATATGTATTGAAAGGCGTGGTTTTGTTTGTTTGGTCTAAGTAACAGCCATAGACGTATGAGAACAAAAACAGTTATGTGGCCCCCCTTATGGAAAACATTTACTTTAGCACAAGCTCTTGTGACCTAGAGCCTACAGTCAGGCAGATGCCCGATGTGTTATCCATTGTTAACAGATATGTGGGCACACCCTGTACAGACAGAGAAAAACATTACAAATAATTAGGCCAAAGGCCCTGAAACGCAAGAAAATATTTTATTTCTCTGCAGAAATATTCACAACACCCTTTCAAAAATGATAAAACTGAGTTTCTAGATAAGTTTGTTTATCCCAATATAACAATAATGATGTTTCTAGCTGTGTTGTGCTAGTTTAATAGGCCAGAAACAGCCTTTGACTATACAGGATAAGTTCTTCTGTGCATACATTGTCTTTGCTTCAACCCTAAAAAATATTAAAACCTACATTTGAGATCTGGAGCAAGGCCAAGAGGCACCTGGTTCTACTCTGGACTTTTTTTGTTTAAACAAATGGAGCATTGATGGTCTGTTGACAAAGTTCAATCTGCCTCTATGTCTGAACAAAATGCCAGAGGTTAGTACTGGAAAGGTACTTATTTCCAGACATATGGCTGGGCTTGATAATATGCCAGAGGACAGGATCAAAATTCAGGATGACCTTGACAGATTGGAGAGCTGCGCCAAAGTTAACAAAATGAATTTCAACAGAGAGAAATGTAAGGTCCTGCACTTAGGCAGAAAAAATAGAATGCACAAATATAGGATAGGGGACACGTGGCTGGATAACAATACGTGTGAAAGGGATCTTGGAGTCTTGGTAGACCACAAGCTGAACACGGTAGATCACAAGCTGAACATGAGTCAGCAGTGTGATGTGGCAGCTAAGAAAGCCAACATGATTCTTGCTTGCATCAATAGAAGTATGGTGTCTAGATTGAGAGAGGTAATGGTACCACTCTATTCTGCTTTGGTTAGACCTCATTTGGAATACTGTGTCCAATTCTGGCACTTCAATTCGAGAAGGATATTGAGAAGCTGGAGCGTGTCCAGAGGAGGGCCACCAAAATGGTGAAGGGTCTGGAAGCCATGCCCTATGAGGAGCAGCTTAGGGAGCTGGGTATGTTTAGTCTGCAGAAGAGAAGGGTAAGAGGGGACATGATAGCCATGTTTAAATATTTGAAGGGATGTCATGTGGAGGAGGGAGTGGGCTTGTTTTCCACTGCTCCAGAAACTAGGACAAGGAGCAATGGATTCAAGCTGCAGGAAAGGAAATTCTACCTGAACCTCAGGAAGAACTTCCTGACAGTCAGAGCTGTCCGGCAGTGGAATATGCTGCCTCAGAGTGTGGTAGAGTCTCCTTCTTGGAGGTTTTTAAGCAGAGGCTGGATGGCCATCTGTTGGGAATGCTTTGATGTGGGTTCCTGCATAGCAGAGGGTTGGACTCAATGGCCCCTGTGGTCTCTTCCAATTCTATGATTCTGTAAGGCCCCACTTTGGGGGTCCCCTATATCAGTATGGTTTGGATGGGCACCATACCTAATTGGCATCATATGTAATTGGCAACACATTTTATTGGCTTTGATATCAAATTCAAGCCCGAGAGGTGACAGAGAGGACAAATCAAGTGAGGGAAAGAATTTGACTGTAAATGTGAGGACAGGTCAACTCAAAACTTCCTCCAGGCAAGACTGAGTCATTTGTCAGGCAAATACACATCATTCCTGTAGATAATAGGCTTAAATAGAAGATGGAATTTTCCAGGGAATCCAGCTGTGAGGAGCCCACCAGGACACTGATCGACAGATATCCATCCCTTGTACACTTGGATTCTTTCCTCTTTCCTCACAGCACCCACAATAGACAGCTATTACAACACCCATCATGTCTTTGTCAATCAAAGCACTAAGCCCATCAACAGGCAAAAGCCCCATTGGCCACAACAGATTCCCTTTTGTTTTGCATCTGGAATCTTCACAGCCACAGGCCATTTACAGGGTACAAATACCCCTGATTTCAGGATGCCCAGTGCAGTCTCTTGCCTTTCTGAGTGTCACTCTGTCCGTTTGATTCCTGAAAACTGCCTTTGGGTCCAGTACCTGAGTCACTTCATCCCACTTCTCTGCTTCTCATTGGATCTGGTAAGTATCATCTGTACCCTTCACAGTCTCTGCTTTCCTCCCTCTCTTTCGGTTAGCTCTTGTATAAATGTGTGATTGTGTGTATCTTGTGTGCATGCATGAGCGAATTCCCCTGAATAAAACACATTTTTAGCTTACTTTTGAATCTTTGGCTAGTTCTTTTCCTGCATGTGCCCGTAAACACTGGTAGGAAAGATCTCTCTTGCAAGCCTCCTCTTTGAGCTAATTAATTCCCCGCTTTTGCAAGGAGGCACTGGCATCACAGGGTGGCCCTTGTGGCACCTACATTGTGGGGTAACAATTCTGATTCTATGTGTGTATACAAAAGGTGTGAGTCTCACAATGTAATCCTATATGTTCATCTAGAAATAACCCTGAGGCATTAGGACTGCAGCTTTAAGATCAGGGCACAAGGGGAGACATGACAGTGTGCTCTGCTACTCAGTGTTCCAGGGTGCTTGACCGTAAGAACCAAGCTTGGAGCAACAGGAGCATACAGTCTAGTTAATCTGGCTGAGTGGTAAGTTACATTGCTCTTTCTGGCTGTTATAAAGTCAGGCTGGTAGCACAGGAAAACAGGATAGGCCCTCCTGCTCTTCTTGGATTGCAATGACCATTATTCTTCATCTCTAGTTCTACCAGCTAGAATTGATACAGGATGCAGGGCACTAACATCTAGAGGGCCTGTTCTAATGACTTCAGTTCCTGAGCTGCCTTGATGGAGCAAACCTTGCTAGCCTGAATATCTAGTTCAAATGTCTTTGGGCCTTATATTGGCAATATTTGGGTTGGAAGTTGTATAGGCTGAAAGGAACTACTAACTCCCTCTGCCCATCAAAGTAGTTCTGCATTTACAGTTTCAGAATCAGTGGGGACACTGTGCATTCCAGAAACCAAGAAAGCATTGAAGTTAATTCATATGTGAAATCTTCCAAACTGGACAAGCATCTTCTGTAAGGGCCACATGGACTTACAAAAACAAAAAGCCAGTCACTAGAAGTCTATTTCTAGTTTTGAAAGCCAGTTTTCTTTTTTAAAAGCACAACTGTACTAGCCCACGTATTTAAAAATTGAACTGCCATTCCATTTAAAGAGAGGTCCAAGAAGTCTGGAGGGGCTGAGGGCAACCACCCCTCAAAATAACCAAACACCCCCCAAAAAAAACTTTAAAGCTGTATCCATATTTGTATCCACACTTAAAAGCTGAATCTGCTTATATTCTGTTGTGTCCAGATTGAAAAGCTGTATCCCAAAGCCACACTTTATCCACTCTGTAACAGAGAGACCGTTATGAAGGTCTCACCACACTCACCTGTTATTACCTGTGCAATTTTAATTCACCAAGATTGAAAAGACCACATAGGTTTCTGTGTATATGACAGCACTTTCCTACCTATTCCTGCTGCTGCTGCCTGTTTATTGTGTAGAAAGCTGCTCCTGGGGGAAAGGGAATCCCATGCAGCAGGGTATGATGTAGCACAAAGGGTGGCAGGCAGAAAAAGGGACAAATGGGTGGGAATGAATGATCCATTTCCTTGCCTTGGTGGATGTTTCTTCCATTTGTACACTGGGTACTTTGGATCCAAGCCATTGTTTCTTTTGCTACAGCAAATGTTGGACTATTTACCAGATCTTCACAAATTCCAAAGACAGGTGGCCAATGATTGTTTTTACCTAATGCCACCCCACATTAGCTACTTTAATCTGAAGTGCCAGTGATATCATAATGAGTCTAGATAGTTGCTTAACTTGTGGGGGTTGAATTTCTTCTTAAATCACCCAAATGAATTAGGAGTATTTCATCAGTATTCTCACAGTGGTCATAATTGTTAACAGTGACTCTTCTGGGCTCAGAAATAATCTCATTCTTTCAGGAATTGTCTGCATTTACTTGCTGTTGACAATACAGCTCTGTCTCTTTTGTTGTTAAAACTGACTCAACCCAGTGACCCAGTCTGTTTAGAACATCAATATTTTTTGACTTCCAGTCATGCTATTTTTAGCTTCCCAAGCTGAAGATATTCTTTAGGCTCCCTTGGTCCATTAGTAACTGGATATAACTGTCATGAGTACATTCATTCATTTTCCTTTTTCTAACCTCTAAAGAGAGAAGCAGAGAGGATGGGAGATCTCAGCAAAAATCAATTTACATTCAGCCATGTACATCATAGGATAAGCAAAAGAACCTTTAATATATGATTTTCCAGATGCTGGATTTCCATCATCCCTCAGTTTGGCTATGCTAACAAAGATTAACAAAAGTTGAAGTTCAGCATCTGGAGGGCCAAATGTTCCACAACACTGCTATAAGGTAAAATAGGTTTCATGCAAGTTAAAATAGGTTTTAGATACTGATGCTTTGAGGATTATGTTTGATAAGTAGGGATACATTTTTAAATAAAATGGTAGAGTTTTCAACCAGGTACATTATGACATAAGGCAATTATATGCTATTTCTCTGAGAAATTCCTAAAGCCAAATGTTCACAAGATACACAAGAAATCTCTCTCAGTATACACCAGTTCATGCTGTACAATGGCTGAAAAATAAGCACTGTAACACATGGGGGCAACTGTCATGGGCTCCAGCGACATGTGGCTGAAAATATGTCAGAACTCAGTCTGGTGATATTGCATAATCAGATAATTTCAAATTGAGTAATTTCATACTATTTTTTTTATCTGAATACAAGATCCCACTAAAATACTTGCCTTAGTTTCACCCGAAATATAGTATTACAGATGATCAGTTGTGGCACACGTAAACAGCTATATCTGCAGGCATACTATGGAACATTGCTTTGTAGAGATGAAATAATGCCTGGTTGACAGCATTGCAATGCTAAGAAACAGCATACTTTAATATTTCATTTGTTTGTTACATTAACATGAATATATGATACTGATTCTCTTATATTCTTTTTGGCAGTTAATCCTACAATATTGTCTGCCTGCAGAACCATGTCTTTTAACTCTTTGGTCCTGTGAATACCTGGAAGGAGTACTACTGAATTCTGTCTACACAGAGACTATAGTAAATCTTAATCAACAGTATACATATACATAGAGAGAAAGCATGTACAATCCATCCTCCACATTCACAGGTTTGACCTTCCCAAATTTGAAGTTTTGTGAGGTTTGCGCATGCCTTCCTCCCATTCCCTTCCATTTTTCTGGCTGTGGAGAAGGAAGGCTAGCATCTGGACAAAAGGCTAGGGAATGGGAGAGGAGCCATGTGCACACCTTCTTTCTCCCCTTTGGAGCCCCCAATTCCCTTGCCTCTGACCACAGCACCGAAAACTCACACCAAGGCAAAAGACAAGGGAATGGGGTGGGGGTGCAGGAGGGGGAATTATTCTCTCTCTCTCTCTCTTTTTTTTTTTTTTTACTTTTGTGAGGGTTCTGGAGGGGTCATTTCACTTCAATAAATTTATAGACACTGAATTGTTGCCCCCTTGGTAAACCCTGTCCCGGGGTTTACAACTTTGATATAAAATTAATCTAACCCACCAGAGAGGTCACCCGGATAAGCACGTAGGCAACAACGGTCAGGCCAGTAAACTCCCCAGTCACGTAGCCACAGGAGACCTCAAGCTGTGCTAACCCACGGTGGATAAAAGGTCATCAACCTTTAAGGAGCCAACTTGAAGGGAGTAAAAGTTTTCCCATAAAGTTGGGCACTGGAAGCAATAAAATCTTATCAGGCCAAATCTATCTCCAGAAACTCACACTGCAGCCTCAAAGCAGCAGAAGATCCTGATACTTGGATAACACCTTGTTATCTTCTGATATCAAAGAAGGTGCCGGTATGAAGCTGTTTTCTGTTGCTGTCCCCTTTGTTCTCCTCAGGAGATTTGCCCTCAAGGTAAATTTTTCCTACAAATAATCCCAGTCATACCAACTGACTGATCCCCCCTTCCGATAGCCAAGCAATCTCCTCAGCGTCTCTTTGCTGAGTTCTGTTTCTTTTGCTGCTTCCTGGACCAAGGACTTCAAGAAAAGGTGCAGTATCGTCCAAACTACGAATCCTTCAACAATCCCTCTATCTTATTTCCACTCTTTATTTCTTTTAGCCCTTGGATGTGTGTGTGTGTGTGTGTGTGTTTGTGTTGATGAGAGCTATTACTGTTCAATAAAGTCATTCGTTGGACCTTTTTGTGTGATTTCTCACTGAGCCTGATTCCTGTAAAAAATGGGTAAAAGGTCTCGCTAGGTTACCCTGTCTTTCGCATTGCTGTTGCTTGTGTTCTGTTGAGATTACTTTCCCCATCATTTGGGGCGCATTGAGGTATCCCTCTGGGACCCCCAGATTTTCAGGGTAACAGAATGCATAACTGATGAATTCAATGTGTAAAATGTTCTATCCCATGCCTTCAATTATACTGCTAATGATATTGTTCCAAACACTGCTCTTTAAAGTCTAGAAATGAACATAAAAGAAACAGGCCCATCCTTCCTTCTCATCCTCAGCTGTGGAATAGGTAGCACCAAATATTTTGGCCATTTTCAAGACTTCATCTTAGAATCATAGAATCATAGAATCATAGAAATTCAGAGTTGGAAGAGACCACACAGGCCATCCAGTCCAACCCCCTGCCATGCAGGAACAACCTCAAATCAATCCCGACAGATGGCCATCCAGCCTCTGCTTAAAAACCTCCAAGGAAGGAGCCTCCACTACACTCCGAGGCAGCAGATTCCACTGCCGGACAGCCCTGACTGTCAGGAAGTTCTTCCTGAGGTTCAGGTGGAATCTCCTTTCCTGCAGCTTGAATCCATTGCTCCTTGTCCTGGTCTCTGGAGCAGCAGAAAACAAGTCCCCTCCTTCCTCTACGTGGCATCCCTTCAAATATTTAAACATGGCTATCATGTCCCCTCTTAACCTCCTCTTCTGCAGACTAAACATACCCAGCTCTCTTTGAGTACTGCACAATCCTTCCTTCTTTCCAGTGACAAGGATAAGCCACGAAGCCCATGAGAACAATGAGGGAAACTGTTCTAACTGCCAGGGTACAGTAGGAACATACTGATAATTTCATCAGACTTAGTCTAATGAAGAAAGACAGTACTTATGGTCTTAGGAAATAGATGAAGGTACTCTGCCGATGCTCCTGGACTTCAATCACCACTGGCCATGTGTGAAGCTGATGTGTCATCCAACATCTAGGAGGCCAGTATCCCCTATCTTACTTGCAAGATACAGAGTGTCACAGCCTTGTGTGAGAAGGCTTCTCATACAATAGCAGAATAAATGCCATATCCAAGTACTATGTAACTACAAGATATAGAAGCTATATTTGTGATTCCACGTGTGAATCATACTTACTTTTGAAAACAAGATGTTGTTGTTATTGTGTGCCTTCAAGTCATTTCCAACTTATGGAGACCCTAAGGTGACCCTATTGCGGGGTTTTCAGGAGATGAGTGTGTGGTGTGCCCAATGTCACCAAGTGGGGTTTGGAGAATCGAACCCTGGTCTCCAGCGTTGTAGTCCCAACACTCAAACCAGTACACCAGGCTGACTTTCAATACAAGATGTATACCATTCTAAATAAAACTGATACAGATAATAAGGCCATGTAGCTATCTAAATTCCCTATACACAGTTCACAGTAAAATAACAGAGTGAATACACAAAGACGTCACAGAAAAATAATTCTGGTGGTATTTAGTATATTTCCAGCTATCAAACTTCTACAAATAAGATTGTCCACAGAGGAGTCTTCTCCAAACTGGTGAAGTTATGAGAGTTGTAGTCTATCATAAATGAAGGTCTGTGTTACCACTCCCAATATTATTATTAGTGGGCAGAGATTAAGAACCAATTAGGGTTTCCTTCAAGCTTCTCAGTGAAATGTTAGTCAAAAGTAATACATCTTGTAGCTTCTTGAAACAAAAATTAAAAGAGAATTCGTCCCTCTGCCCACCCTGGGTCACATGAAAATAACGGCGTCCCTTGCTGACAACAACGATGACAGCCCTGGGGTACCGTAAAGACGTAACAGGGGCTTTCAAAGATTACATCCCCTTTCCTCAGATGGATGTGTCAAAGCCAGCTAGGGTCCAGGAGACCTCGTCACTCGTTACGGTACCGCCATGTTAAGCATTATCTTTAAGGCACTAGCGCGACGCCTCCCTGACGCGATTAATCTCATTACACCCATTCCGGCCTTCTCCAACAGGACGCCTCCAGGGGCGTCTTTCCCTCCCCGCCCCGCCTGCCCGCTCTCGATAAACACCACTCCGGGCACGTCCGCAACAGGCTCCTGCGGCCTCCCTATCGGTGGCACAAGCGCCGCAGCCCCCTCCCTCGTATTCCGCCTCTGCCAGAGAGTAAACACTCCCACCCAACGGCCGCTTCATATTACAGCCCCGCTTTCCCTCACAGACTTCGTCGGCAAGAGAAACCCCGCCCGAGCTTTCATTGCTCCTTCGCTCGCTCCCTCTGCCCGCCAACCGCCACAGAGAACAAACAAATAAACTGGCTGCCCTTCCTTGCCCCACCCTCTCCGGCACCCCTTTCTTCCCATTGGTTCATAGCCCAGGCCCCGCCCTTTCCCTAACTTTTCTCACAGCGGTGGTGGGGGGAGGGAGAACCAAAACGGAATCGTTGGGCTGGAAACGTAGTGGGGGAAGGGAGAGAGTTTTCACCAACCGCCGTTTTCCCCACCACTTCCTTCTATCGCCGGGCCAATTGCGAAGGCGGGTGTCATTTCTCGGCCAATCGGGCAGGGCGGTTTGGCGTCCTCGAGACGGAACGCCCGGTTTCTGTGATGCAGAGGCTCCGGGGGGCGGTGTCATTGGCTGCCGCTGGCCCCGCCCCGTCCCCCTGGCTGTGGGGGTGGGTGGGGGGAGAGCCGCTTCTTCTCTGGGTCTGCCTGGGTCTGTTTACTTGGTCCCGCTCGGTCCCCGGCGGCGGCGGGAGGAGGAGGAACAGCGGCGGTTTGGCCGGCCGCGGACCGGACACCTCAGCGCCCCCCCCGCTCTCTCTTCCTCCACTTTCGCCGCCCTCGCCCGCCCCAGCCAGAGCCCCCCCTGAGGCGGGGAAAGAAAGAAGGAAACGGGGGGAAAGAAAGGTCCATAGACCCTTATATTTATTTTTATACCCGGAGAGGGCGAGAGAGTTGGCGAGCTGAGGGGGAGGCGGCGGAGGGCAATGAAGACGGAGATTTCCACGGCCGCGGGCTTCATCACCCGCCTCCTCCGGACGCCCGGCGGCATCGGCGACGAGGAGCTGCGCTGCTTCAGCGAGTCCCTCCAGGAGGCGCTGCGAGGTGAGGCAGGAGGGAAGGGGCGACCCCGGTCCCCCGAGGGGCGCAGGGCGGGCGAGGGGGCGGCGGGGAAGGCCCCCTCCCTCAGCGCCCCCAAGCCAGGCGGCTCGCCCCAGCCCCGCGCCCCGGCCCCGGCCAAGTTCTCCCCCGGCCCCGTCGCCGCTCCCCCTCCCCCCGCTAGGAGGCTCGGTCGGTCGCCCTTCCGCGCCCCGGCTCTCCGGAGGACCGAGTCGAGTGGAATTGGGCAGCCTCGCTGAGGGGATTCTGAGGAGGGGTGTGTGGTGGAGGGTCCTAAGGGCCCCCTGACCTCCCTCGGGAGGCTGATCCCCCCTCCTCCTGCTGTGGCCACCAGGCCCCCCTCCCCCGCCCCCTCCGGGCCCCCCTCCCCTCGCCCCCTCCGGCCCCCCTCCCCTCGCCCCCTCCGGGCCCCCTCCCCTCGCCCCCTCCGGGCCCCCCTCCCCCGCCCCCTCCGGGCCCCCGCCCCCTCCGGGCCCCCCTCCCCTCGCCCCCTCCGGGCCCCCCTCCCCTCGCCCCCTCCGGGCCCCCCTCCCCCGCCCCCTCCGGGCCCCCCTCCCCCGTCCCCTCCGGGCCCCCCTCCCCCGCCCCCTCCGGGCCCCCCTCCCCTCGCCCCCTCCGGGCCCCCCGCCCCCTCCGGGCCCCCCTCCCCTCGCCCCCTCCTCCCTTCCCTCGGTGGGTTTTGAGTCCCGGCGCAGGAGGACAAGCGGCTGAAGGACGGGGACGGACAGGCAGGCAGGCGGTAAGAGGGTGCCCCAGGCGGGCTCTGACTCTTCTTTCCCTCCCTCTCCCCGCCCCATCGGCTTTGTTCCCCCTTGCAGACCATTATAAGCACCACTGGTTCCCCCTGATGCCCGCCAAGGGCTCAGCCTACCGCTGCATTCGGATCAATCACAAGATGGACCCCTTGATCGGAAAAGCGGCGGGCACGATCGGACTCAGCCACGAGAAACTCTTCCAGCTCCTGCCGAGCGAGTTAACTCTTTGGGTCGACCCCTTTGAGGTGTCCTATCGCATCGGGGAGGATGGGTCCATCTGCGTCCTCTACGAAGGGCCCCCGCCGGGGGCGAAGACCGCCAAAGCCCTGGAGAGCCGGAGCAGCTGCAAAGAGGAGTGGAGAATGGGGCGAGCCAGCCCTTCCAAGAACTACAACATGATGACAGTTTCCAGTTAAGAACAAGACTCACAGTCCCTGTACAACGATGTATGTATGTATCCCACTTTGATAATGAAGTTAGATGATGTAATTGATATGTCGATTTTCACCCCATAGTCATTAAAGTTGTAGTAGTACTGCCAGATCCTTTGTTTTGTGGCCAAGGGCTAATGTATAAAAACAAAGTTCTTTAACTGTGTACTTTTTTTCTGGATTGTATACTGTAAATGAAATTGTACAGTCAAGATGATTGTTTTACAGATCTATATTTTGGAAAAAGAATCCTTGGCTATTTGTAATAAAAATATAATTAACTTAAATCTTTTTTTTTAAAAAAAAATAATGTCTTTTAGTTCACAGTAACTTCCCACCATCACCACTGCGCTTATTGAGCAATAATTTGTGGGTGGGTATAGAAATGCAAGATGAGTGGGTGGGAATTAGACAAGCTGACCAACTGGAATTTTTAAACCCCTCCAGAGGTTTGGTAGCACAGACTGCTTTGGGGTCATAAACACAGCTGCATAGAACAAATATCATTTGTCCAAGCTTAATATCCAGGCCAGGTTTCTTTATTCCCAAACAGCTGCCAAGTATGGAAACAAATGTCTGGGAAGTAAAACTTTTAACAAGTTGCTCATAGTTTATTCCTCTCCCTCAGTAAATATAATTTCAGTGTGGTTTTACACTGATCAGTAATGGACAAAAACAAGCTGATTAAAACAAGCACATATTTCCTCATATAAATTGTCACAGGGATAACTTCAGCTTTTATAACATTTTATTACAGCATTCCTAGAATCAGTTGGTCTGGATAGCCCTGATACCTAACTGGATGTAATTATATTCTGTTAATTTCAGTGGGAATTACTTTCATGTAATGTGGTTTGGCTTAGGGCACAAGTTCATATTTTTTAAAATATTTGAAGCAACAGATTTCACAAACTCATTGGTTCCTTTTTTTCTATTTAAAAGGTTTGCTACTAAACAGTAACTTTTGTTTGTTTTTTAAAAACACAGCCTCAAATCTCCTAAGGTCTTTAGGATCAAACTACCGGTACTGCCTTAGGTTTATCAAAGGCATGATCATGCCAAGTGAAATTCCATATTTAGTGAAAGAGGGCATTGTGGATTCTTTGCACAGTTGGCAGGTGACCAAAAAAAGCTGTGCTGTATGTCACATTAATATGGTAAAAAGTAACAAGTAAGGGGCAAGTCTGGGTAAATTCAAAGTGGCTAGAAAGATGATGGGAGTAAGTTTTGGATGTTTTAACATCTGACACAATTTAAAAATAGATCATTGATGTAGTCTGCTTTTCAATGGTGCTACTGATAGATTATTTTCAGGATATAAATCTGATATATTAGTTGACACAGACCACTTCTGTAGATATTTAATCCCTAGAGTTAAATGGAGCTTACTGTGCTAAATATAAGAATTTTTAGGCTTGACAACAATTTTGAGCATAGCTCCTTTAAATACAAAACTTACTGATATTAATTTGAGACTTCTAATAAATGTTGGTGAATGAGCTGTGGACTAGAAACCGTTCACTGACATTTTAGGATATATTTCTAGTGAAAAACATTATTTCCATTGGCTTTTTGTTGTTGTAAGTGGGTATATCAACTTGGAAGAAATATAGTGAGCACTTATGTCAGCTTTCATAAAAGAAATGGATTCTTACACGTCAGAAATTTCTGGGGGTGGAGTTAAATAGGAGAAAAGGCAGCTGGAATTCTGATTTTAGGAAACATATTTCATATATTATTCTCAAATTAATTCCTATGGAAGTAATTTCTGATGTGAATTACAAAGCCAGGCCTGTGTTAAGAATATAATGAGATCTAGTCATACTTAAACTGTTACAGAGAGATTTGTCATATTTGGTTGTACATTTTTTTCTTTTCTATTTATGCCATATTTGACTGTCAATGCGAGATGAGAATATGAAAGACAAGTGAAATCTAGTTTCTGGCATCTAGAAGCTAGGCACAGCTTTTGTATTTGCATTATAGAAGAAGTATAAATTGAATTAAGAGTCATAGTTTAAAGTCCCTATAATTCTGCCTGCTTGGACACCCAAATGAAGAGGAATTTCAAAAGGAGAACTGAAGCCCTCTTCTTTTAAAGCAGGTGGGTGGAATGAATCTGAATTATTGTAGGTTCTTTGCTTGTTAAGGAGAATATTATGTCTCCTCTTTTTTTTTTTGGCCGAAAACATCTATGTTTCTTTAAAACTATTTGAATCTTTAAGAAACAGCCATTAGCAGCTGCATCATTTAAGTTGTTCACAAACATTTTAAGATGTTACAGATTGTTGCACTAATAGAAATTTGTTTGAAGTTTTAAAATATGTTTGGTTGTATGCCAATAATATGCCTGAAGAGTAGAAGTAAGCCTGCAGAAGTTACTAGTCATCTAAGAGGCTAGTAACCTGCTTTATACAGTTGTGGAGGAAGGTAAATCCTCTAGCAAGTCTTTAGCCTCTCAGCCTATCTAAGGGACTGGTGGAAGTTAGGCACTTGTTCTACCATTCTGTCTGTCAGCTTGTTTTCTGGCCTGATTGTGGAGGATGAGTTCCAGCCCACTCACTTCCTTGGAATTTCTAGATGCCAGTGGCTACTAGGAGAGTTGTTAAAACTCAAGACTGATGGAGAAATTCTACAAATGTAGAAGACTGGTTTAGAAACAATATGCATAACATGATTTACACTTTGTTGGTAATATCAATTTCTTGGAAGACCTGTTTATTTTGTAAGAACATAAAATGCCATCACAGATTTAACTAACTTATAAAATAGAATTTAGATAAGATAACAAATCATGACTCACATTGCTATGAAACTCCATGGTATTTTAAACATTTCATCAGTTAATATAAGTTTTATGTTTAAGAAGCCAAGATGTCATAATGTAGTTTTTCTATAGGTAGAAGAGAAATTGTTCTCTGAATTAGTCCTCTTCAGAATATTACTTGTATCAGACATTTCAGCATGCTTCAATACTGTGCATAGGTACCTTTAAATAGGACATGCTGAACAGTTATATTTGCTTCTGTGTAAAGATGTATAGTATTTGTTTCCTCCTTGTTTTGGTACAGTTTTTGTTACAAAGAAATTCTACCACAATTTCCATGTATTAGAGAGAAACATACATTTTCAAGAAGCAGAGACGTAGGTGAAAATAGTTTAATAGGCCTACTCCATTTTGTTATAAATCTATGGAGAGAATTCATTTTGAAAGATTTTGTATGTTTTTATCTATAGCATTTAATCCACCTGTTTACCAATAATCACTCAATATATAAAATGTTAATTGCGATAAAGAAATATTTTGCAAACCATACTATTAGTCTGTACAATTTATAGTGTAAAGGCTACATCACAAATGAGTAGTGACCTTTATTAAACTTTTTTTTTTTAATTAAAAAGATTGGGAGAAAGGAATCAAATACACATGTGAGAAGTAGACCAAACATTAGCATTAGAAGAGGGAAAAAGCAATCCTGGTTAGAAGCAAAATATCACCATTATTGAAAAATAATTGTGAGAAGAGCAGAAGAGCTTACCTTTTGCATATAATGGAAAGCTATAGCTACAAAGAGAAACCAACACTATGACTCCTACTGTTTTCCACTGTTGTCCGTTATGGTAAATCAATCATAATTAAAGACTGAGTTTTTTTAAAAAAAATGCTAAACCATGTTGTTGGGGGGGGAAGTATTTGAATGTTCCACAATATAATCAGATGCTATGTGTCTTTATTCAAGTGAAGTAGCTCTTTAGCCCTGACTCAACATTACTAAGGATTACTCAGTAAAGATGTATGATGGATAAAGACCAGAAAGGATGAGAGCAAGAAGGGCGGGGACCAGATATTCAACAGAAAGTATGAAATACTCTTTTTCTGTTCTCACATATTTTTAAAAGTAATCTCTGGCAAGACAGTTGCTGGAACTCCATGTAAGGCCACTTTGTCCAGTAGGAGTCATACAACACAAAGCTGCACCAGAAATCAAAGGCTATTAAGTTTTTTGAGTCTTATGCTTTGTCAACACATTATTAGTCTTCCTCTTTCCCACACCATTTGTTGTGCCCCCAACGCCTGTCCAAAGCATCTATAACTGTTAGAAATTGCTTCAGGCTTTGGTCTGCTTGCTGAACTCACTTTGACAAGTCAGTGCTGTGATTTTGTGTTTTCCTGTTCAAAGGAGAGTAACCTGTTGGCTCAATGAGTTTGGGATGTTTGCTAGTGACCATCACTGTCCTTACTAACTGTGCTTAGCCATTCTGTATCTATTAACACCTCAAAAATAAATATACACATGCATGCATGCATGGATACATACACACATACATGCATACCTTTGGTAGCATTGAAACATGTTGTCTGGGCTGTGGTGTGAAAATATATGGAAGGCATTTCCTCTATCAGAGTGTTAGTCAGATCATCCAGCATTTCTCCAGGACAAATTTGGATGCATCTGATGAATCTGTACTCCATGAAAAATCATGCACCATTGCATCTGATGGAATGAGTTGCATACCATGAAAACCTCTTCCAGATTAAACTTGATTGTTTTCAAAGATGCCACAAGACTCTGTTGTGGCTGTGTGGTTATGTTTCTGTTCTCATTTGTGTGATTTCATTATTGACAGTATATTGTACATTGTTTTAATGTATGTTGTGACCTTCACTGAGAGTCTCTGGGCTGAACGGTAGGTGGAAAAGAATAATATGAAAATAAATAAATAGGTAACATATATTGAAAGAATGAAGTAGAAAGTTCATACTGCAAATGTCTTTCACTCGGCCTCAAAGGTGCTACAAAATCCCTTTATATATATATTGAAGGAGTCTTCATTTGCAAGTGGTAATTTACCACTATGAAAATGGCAATCTCAAGACTTCTTTCTTAACAGCATACTCAAGCCTTGCTGAATCAGACCGAAGGTTTCTGCAGTCCAGCATTCTGTTTCCCTTGATGGTCAACCAGATTCTGCAAACCCCACAAGCAAGATGCCAGGGCAATACCACCCTCAGGTTGTTCTATAGCAACTGATATGATTGCAATACTATCAGTAGCATCATGTTACCATAGAAGTAGTATGGTATAGTGGTTTTGGTTATTATGTCTTTCTCCTACAAACAAATAATAATTTCTTACCCCCAAGCTGCCTGGGAAGAACTTGGGCTGTTCTTCATGTTTCTCATTGTTTCTGACAGACTTCATTCCCCCATCTGAAAGTCCCGATGCATTCATTCTCACCACAGACACTAAATCATTTCTGTCCCATTTCTATGTATCTTTACTGGGAAAAAAGTCTCACTCAAAAGAGAATGATTAGGTTATCAGGTAAGGAATGCAGTCTTATTTGATTCTAGAAAAACTAAACCAGACCACTTCACAGTCTCTTGTTGTAGTGGCTGAATTCCAGAAACTGGAGACACTCAGATTGGAAAGCAAGAGTTTATTGCTGGTCTCTTCCAAAGACCAGAAGCCCTGAACATTCATCTCTCTAAGGTTTTATACTTTTACACAGACAATTGCAACATTTGTCAGCTTGACATTTCTTGATCATTCGCCTCCCTTATGACGCTCTTCTGACTGTTCCCAAACACTGAACAAAACATCCTAAACAGACGTGCTCAACCAGCATCTAGCTAAGTGATATATGTACACGATTACTCAAGCAGCTCCTCAAGAACTCACAGTTCATGAACTTGTAATTTTCTTTCTCAATCAGCTCTCACAATGTCCTTCTGGTGCATTGCATGGATCAATGTTATGGTAAGTTATACTGACTGTTACATGAGTGAATTTGTGCAAGTTCAGCCTTACATTGGCAGGAAAAAAATAACTTGAAAAGCAAAAGACAAAAGGTGAAATGAAATGATATACAACAGAAGTAATATAGAAACACACTGAGACAATTGGTCTTGTAAGATTGTGAAATAAACACATAGTCATTGTAAATGGAATTTCCCCTCCTTCCTTAGATTAGAGTACTCCTCCCCCAAAAACCTGGTGAAACAAGTGTGTTACATGGACAATACAGTTCTTACTTTTCATACTACTGTCTCAGACACAATTTTAACTTTTATTTATGACATGCAAAAAGTGGTTATATATTACTGTCTTACATATCCCTATGAATGCAAACATGTTAGCTTCTAACTCAAGTCACATTTGTTCATCAAAACAGTAGCAAAAGTACAAATAGATCAGTTTTTAGGTAATAGTCTTGTGGCAGTCTAAAAAAAATATACATAAGCTTTTATTAATTACATTTAATTTATTTATGATGCATTAAATACTTCCTAAGTTATTAGTAGAATGTACATATGGAGGGGGATTGTAAACACGAAGATCAAGGGGAATTTAAATGCAGAAACTACAATAATCACCATATTAACACCTGTAATTTACATAACAATTGTTTTGACATAAAACATATGTTACAATGCAAGAGTGAGTTGATTATCAGCAGCTGTGAGCAGAATTTGTAATAGTTTGTTAGCAAATTACTGCTTGCCATTTTGCAGTCCGGGTTCACAGTAAATCCACAGCAACAGTCCAGTGGCAAAGTCCGTACACAGGGCAAAGCCTGAGGTTTCTAGGAGCACAAGCAAGGAATCTGAATATAAGCTGGGTTGCTTCCACCAGTAGGAACAGTTGACTGCAATAGCTTCCTCCCATTCTGATCTCTGTATTGGCTGAGAGCCTTCCCCATCTGTTTGCCTAAGTAATGAGCCCTTACAATATAAATGCCCTGAGACTCCCGGGCCCTCACTTTTCTATCTGCACTGACTGCTGTAAGTATTGTCTCTCTCATGTCTCTGTGCTGTGGATATTGGGAGGGGTTCTGGAAAGGGGACATGACAATTACCCCATACAGTTTTAAGTTAAAAAAAAAAATCTTTGTACCTATTCTATCCACAGGAGTTTAACAATAACAATGATTTCTTAGATCATAGCAAGGAACAACAACCAGTAAGATAAAAAATAACGACAGGCACTCCCCTGGAAAATCTTAAGATATAGGTTCACATTTTTTTGATTAGGCTAAATAATTTATGCAAACTGAGATGTTTTTCATTGAACATAAAATTATGCCAAACAAGATGAACTCAGTTGGGACCATGACATACTTTGATGATAAACCATCAGTCACTTTCCCTTTTGTTGGGTCAGAGGTGGTTTGCCATTGCCTTCTCCTAATGCTGAGAGAGTGTGATTTTTCAGGTTGGCTTTCTATGACTGAGTAGGTCAGAGCTTTTCAAACTGTGTTGCGACACATTAGTGTGTCAGCTGCAGTGTGTAGGTGTGTTGTGTGAACATAACAGGTGGAGGGGCTGCCTCTCCCGCTGCCGTGGCAGTCCAGGCTTGGATGGAGGAGCTGCCTCTCCTGCTGCTGCCACCCTGTGCTGAGGAAGATCCCAGTGAGAGCAGCAGTGGCAGTGGGCCAGGCTTGGGTGGAGGGGCTGCTTCCACTTACTGAATTACTGTGTTGCAAAATGATGCATGTCTGAAAAGTTTGGAAAGCTCTGGAGTAAGGATTAGAACCCTGGACTCCCAGAGTCCTAATTCAACAAACAATCAAAACCATTATATCATCCTGGTTCTAAGGCAAAATGCATCATAAAAATACTACTGCATCCACAAAGGCCATACTTACTTATTCCTAAGTGTCTCTTATGGTTAAGCTCTGGATCACTTTCTGGAGAGATACGTATTTAGCATTATAATCAAGGTTGCATCAGATTCTTTTGAGTAGAGGCTGGGCAGTGGAACCTGAGTGTCAATATTTTTTGAAAGAATTATGGCAATAGGCACTGTAAAGACTAATTCAGATAGCTATTTTTTTTTTTAGACAAGTTTAAGATGAGACAGTTAGATGGCTCCTTCACTCCCATTTTGTTGTTACAAGCAGGAGGACACTCCCATTTTGCTCTTAATACTTGCTGCAAGATAAGGTCCAAATTCAAAGCTGCAGGAAGCAGAATATTTTGTGTGATATTGCTTGAAAGTCATGTTTTCCTGACTCCGCCTTTTCCCCATATCCTTGTGCACTGCAAGTTCTGAAACCACTACTTCAGGAGTAATAAAGAGAGGAAACTCAGTTCAGCAGACCATGATAATGAGTGTGTGAATTAGTGGTGCAGTGTCTGCATCTAATAGCACCAGAGGTCATGTACCAGGGGAGCATGGAGCCACTATATTACTTGGAAGGAGTTGTTCATGCTCCCTCTTTTTGACTCTTGCTAGTATGATCTGTGGCTATTTCAGAGAGCAGAATCATTCCTGGTATATCCACCTGTGACAGGGCTTACTTCTTTCTTTCTCAGATTGCTATGGCAGCTTCCCAATCTGGTAAAGTACCATGTCCTTTTCACACCACTCTGCCTTCCCCTTTTATAACACCATCATTGCATAAAAGGGTGAAGCCTTTCAATGGTTATTTAAAACCCCTTTATAGTGCTACAGTAGCACATTTTCTGCATGTCTTTAAATACTGTATACTACTCAGTCGAATCAGTGCTTATAAAAATAAACTGATATTTATTAAAATAACATGCAGAACAAAGTATGGGAGTTCATACGCAGGTCAAAGCTGCCACAGAGTTCTTAAAGACATTTTCCTTATATCTTTAAATTCTCATATAAGCACTGTATCATAAACAGCTCTTTAGCTACGTTGTCACCAGAGGTTCAACCCCCAATCTAGGTTACACTTTCTGACCAGATTTTATAATGGTTTAATTACTCTTCTGCGCCTCTCTAGGCTTTCTCTGAGAATTAAGCCCTTCCCACACAAACGACCTCTCTGACTGACCGAAGGACCTTAAGCTCGAGTTCTTTCTCACTGGAGGACTCACGAAAGACAATCAGGGTTTGCCTTTGTATATGTTTTCCTCTCAGCCATCAGCCCCTCCCACACACTACGAGGCTGGGTTTCTCTCCTGAGGAGCTATTCCCGTTGCCTGGCAACCAGTTTCTAGGCTGATCTGGCACTCAGGATAGGCACACCCCCAGAACTCTGTCACACCACCTCTGCAGGAATCTGCCTGCATTTACTGTTTCTTGTCACAAACCTAGGCTGGATTGTGGGGGGCATTGCACTGGTTTAACTGGTTTATGCTTGTGGTTTTACTTGGTGTGTGCTTGCATAAGGAGGTATCCAATACCTCCTTATGTGAGCTGTTTTTAATTTGCCCACAGTACAAGTTGTTGTTGTAAAGGCCAGTCCAGCATATGGGCAGAGTTCTCCCTTCCATAATCCTGAATGGCTCCCAGAATGCCATTCAGAACTTTGCTACTGCCTATGTCTGCTGGTACTGCCTAGGTTCCTGTCCCTAAGCTTGCTAGGGTGGACTTCCAGAACGTGACTATAGCTTCTGTCATCAGATTGCACACATCAGCTCCTGTTGGTTCTCTGTTGTTTGGTGATGTTTATTGGTTTCAAGAAAATGTCAGTGAGACAAGTGCTAAGGGAGAGGGCTGATATGACTAGTTCAGAATCTGAAGTTAACTGATGGTGATAAAGAAGGGGTGAAGCACCTCCTACTTAAACGGGCTTCTTAGTGATGACATGTATGAAATTTGAAGGACCGTATTCTCCATTATGAACCAGTCCAGGCTTTGAGATCTGCTGGAGAGGCTCTTCTCTCTGTCCCATCACCTTCACAGGTGCATCTGGTGGGAACGTTGGAGAGGGTCTTTTCAGTGGCTGCTCCATGGCTCTGGAACCCCCTTCCCAGAAATATCAGACTGGCACCCTCGCTACTATCCTTCCATAATCAGTTAAATACATTTTTATTTCAATAAGCATCCAATGTATGATTATGGCCTGTCTGATAAACAGTGCTGGATATTCTTAATTGTGCTTGCTGAATGTATGGATATTTGAGTTTTAATTATGTATTTTAACTTTGTTTTAATTCTTCTTGATCACTTGTATTTTAACTTTTGTATTCCATGGTTTTTAACTATGTCTTAATAGTTGTAAGCCGCTTTGAGTTCCAACCTGTGACAGGCCCTTATTTCTCCCAGGTTGGTGTGGCAGTTCCCCAATCTGATAAGGTGTCAGGTGATACTGCCTCCTTGTATGTGAATGGTACTATTTTGGTTACTCAAGAACATCTCTTGGACAACCATGTTTACTATGAATATACACAGTTGGCCCTCCACATTTGCCAGAGTTAGGGGTGCAGGACCCTCACAAAAGTGGAAAAATTGTAAATATCAAAATGTCTGTGTCTGTGGGAAGGGAGCTGAGGCATGATGGGGAAAATGGGCACCCAGGGTCCAAACCAGGTCAAGGGAATGAGAGGGAAAGGGGGTGGGTTGGCATTGTGATCCTATACTTTTTCTTTCTCATCCTTCTTCCTGGAGTGTTTGGAGGCATTGGGAGAGAGTTTGTGGTGCTGAGAAATCAGTCCTTAGCTTGCCAGGCAGTGGCTGGTGGTAATGGTGGAGGACCAGAGGAGGGTTTTTGAAGGGCTTTGTAGTCTGATCAGAGCCACTGATAGAGAAAATTCCCCTGGAAAAGAAGCACCTGAGGTGGAGGGGGCAGGGTTTGAAGAATCTCGCAAATAATCAAAGCCATGAAAGTCAAACCTGCAAACATGGAAGGCTGACTGTAATATTAATTGCTTATTCACTGAAGTTAATTCTTAGGGAGAGCACAGGATACCAGCTTTATGGAAGATTTCCCTACTTACCACTATAATTCCCCTAATTTTCCTAAATAGGAATATAACTGATATTAGCACTTCTTGAGTTTCTGGAACATTGTAATATTTTTAGTAGAATACACACACCCCTCTCCTAAACAGCACTGATTCAAAATCTTGTAGGTAATTTCATTCTTAGTTCTACATCCAAACTCTAGTAGCAGCCTTATGTTGAAAGATTCAACATATAATTGAATATACAATACATTCATATTAAAAAATTATTTATTGGAGCTGCATGTACAGGTAACTGTTACGTTACTTGCAGATAAATTCTGGATGCTGCTGCTCCTGTGTATTTGCTTGAGGCAAAACCACTGGATTTGTAGTGGATTTTGCACATTTTAGTATTTTCCTAAACTTGTATTGAAATGTGTCCCTTGTAGGAAGGCTTATGAACAGGCATTACAAAAGAAAAAAAGGACTGGTAGGTTACAGAATGAGTATGTACACACTATGACAAGTGGTAGAAGTGAAGAAGACTGCATTAACATGTTGCATAAAGTATATAGGAAACTGTTGTAACTGATTTTGATAACTGTGTCCTGTTTTTTCTTCCCTCTTGTTCATCTGTTCCCCTCTTGTCTCTTTCATAGTTTCAGGGATGAGTTCATCTCCTTTCCTTAGTCCTTACTTACTTTGTATGTTCTAAGCCAGTCTCTTAACTCTTTATTTGGAGGTCATATGCGAATGCTACACTTCATCTGTTAACAAGCCAACTAAAACTTTTGAGATAAAAGTATGCATCACACCCAAGAAAGTAATTGTCAGTTTTAATAACGCTGACACACTTTGCAGTGTAATATCTACATTTCTCGCAATCTTTGTGTTTGGCCCAAATTTATGAATGTCAACAGCAGCATTACAATGTGCTCAAAAAAACTCTGCCTTTTATAACCCAAAGTCTCAAATGGCTTGCAGCTTTCCACTTTTCTTTTGATGCACTTGCCTGTAATTCAGTTGCATCTGTCCCCCGCCTGATGAAATATGACTAAAACAGCAGTGAGCCCAATTCCTCTCCACAGAGGCTGTGATCAATGATTGTTCTATTGAACAGAACCCCCCTCCCCTGCCAATTCTGCCCACTGCTAGACTAACTACATTGAACATGTCTTTGTTGAGCTACATCTGCACTTCACCAGACAGGTGACCTACATAAAAGTCCTTATACAACTGAGCTCTTTAGTCTTTCAACCTTCTTCTCCTTTCTTATTATTTTCAAAATGTGATTAAGATATGGATGACTGCCAACATTGCACAAACAGGTTTCCACTCGTGAAATTGAACTTTCCTTTCCATTTCTCTTCTTAGCCCTGTATTCTCCTGTGCCCCCAAACAGCTTCTCTGGATGGTTGCTTAGTTCTCAGAACACATTTAGAGGGTGAGATGGGCTTCAAGGAGACAGGTAAATTCACTCCACTGACCAATGTTATTCCATTTGTGCACACTCTTGGATTCCAACCTTTTTTGTTGTTGTTGTCTCCTCATGGAAAATCTTGTGAACAAAATACAGTCATGAAGAAACTACTAATACAGTCTATGATGTTATTTTTTTTTTTTTTACATCCTGAAAGGTTTTCTGAGCCAGTGGCCTGTTTTGTGCTCATATGTTTCTTAGTTCTTCCTTGCAGATAGTAATTCCTATTTTACAGATAGCAACAACCCTTCTACAACTTCCTGTTAGGACTCAATAGGAGCTTTGAGTCAACAGAAGGAAGAGATACCCATTTTCACAAATAACATGACCAAAACTTTGTGCAGTACACTTCAGTAATCTTTTGTGTACATGTATTCATTAAGCACTAAAGCTTGAAAAATGCTATACTCATGCTATGGAAAAGAAGTCAAGTAAGCCACACACATTCATACATTACAAGTACGAAACAAATGGGCATTTACTGTATTATGCAAAATGGAGAGTCTGGAAAGAAATTAGTTTCCAAAACATGTTAATTAATTTATGGGAGGTAACTATCTGAGCAACTTGTGGGATATATTTTTAATTTACCCAAACATATTTTCCACAGAACTGATTTGCTGATTCTTTCACTTGAACATCATGTGCCACAGGATGGCACAAGAGATACAATCTAGCCATTAGAAAAACAGTATGCACATACAAGATATCACTGAACATTTTAAAAAGTTGAAATAAAATATGTTTTTTCAATTTGATCGTATAACTTTATCAAAAGGTAAAAAAAAAATCCCTCAACAATAATAGGTCTTTTCTTGGTATGCCTGTATTTCTGTTCAGGGAATACGGTCTAGCAAAATAAATAAATATTAAGATTTCAGTCTAGACAGCACACAGAAATTAAAGCATTTTTAATCAGCATGAAAAGAGAACACAATAATAAACAGCTGAAGAGGAAACAGTCAATGGGAATTATGTCACAGCAAGGAGTTTTCAGCATTAAGCAATCACTTCTCTCCTCTGTGAATCACTCCTGATTGCTAACACACAGAAATCTTTTTTCATCCTTAGCATTTTGAAAGAAGGTGGTAAATTAAAAAGCTGGTTCTTGTCACCTCCTTATAACAAATGGAAAGGATTACATTTCGATTTCTTGGAAGCTGACAGCAATTACTATTGAAATTGCTCTCTATGAAGACAGCAGTTCTCTGCTTTACCTGCAATGTGTAATTAGAATAAAATGAAGCACCTCATTGTGCTAACAAACCTTTTTCTTCTCTTAGGAAAGTTTCTTAAAGGATGTATTTTCACTATACATATGTTTTTATGGACATTGGCTTTCTTTTAAAGCTTATCCTCCCTTTAAAAAAAATCATCTGCAGGAGAACTACAACTATATTGATGCTTATCCTATATATCTACAATTATTATTATTTGTGTTCCAGAATAAGATTTCATTTTTGTCCAAGTGATTTTTCAGGTAATGTCCAAATTGCTTAGAAAATGGTGATTGTGTGACTAGGGAAGGGAAGGGAAGCAGCCGTGGCAAAAATGTTAGCAATATCAGATTTGTCATTTTGAAACATAAGGACTAAAATGTAAAAAATGTGGACTCCACATGTAAGGTTTCTGACTAACATGCATGAAAGAATCATTTGTCCACTACATCAAAAACAACAGAAAAACCTAGTGGCATCTTAAAAGGTAGTAACAAATTCAAGATTCTCTGGTCTAGGGTCCATTTCACCTGATGCTTCATGAAGAGTTGCTTAAGTTGTTAGGTATATGCATATTCACAAAGTGTGATGATTATGACACAAACATCCTGACATTGATAAGCCAGCTAACCTGTATGTATTTAAACCCATTGTCTAGTATATTATGATCTCTGAAGAAGAGGAAGAGCCATTTCTTCTAGGGCTTTCCCACACTATACAGTTATACTGTCATGATTCTATTTTAACTGCTATGGCTGCATCATATGGAGTCCAAGGACTTGCAGTCTGGTGGGGCACCAGAGGAACTCTCTGGATTAGAATTCTGAGGAATTCTGAATTCCTAAACTGCAAATTGTTGGATCCTGTAAGACAGAGCCACAGCAGTTAAAGTGGAATCATAGCACTACAACTGTGTAGTGTGGAATGACCCCTCATTTACTGCTACTCTTTCACACAAAACATACCCTGGTCTTGACCCTATTGGAATTAGTTATGCAGACCTATGGTGAGCAAAGAAGACAGAGTACCAGTTCCTCCGTTGCTTTCTATTCGATGTGCTCCACCAAGCTGTCTGAATGCAGTTTGTTACTGTACTTTTAGAAAGCCCAAAAACCAGAGTTCTCTGGGACAGAAGAGTAAGTATGCTGCACAGGGTGAGGTAGTGCCTGGAGGCCACAATCCAGTGGTGGCTGTTCAGTACCACCTGCTCTATCCCATTAGCAATGTCTGTTCTGGGCTCTCCTGGCTCTTCCTCTGCTCTCTTGTCACAGCAGCAGGTGAGAGCCTTCATGCCTGCAGGGGTCTCTGGCAGGTTGTCTGCCTCCGTCACACCTGAGGCAGGGCCTAAACACAGGAGCTGTCTCCTGTTCCTGGGCACTTTGCCATGACACTAAGCTATGTCCTTGCTCTGGGAGGTGTAAAGTACACTAAAAAGTCCATGTCAAATAAAAAAACAGTTAATTCATCTAAATAAAGTTGAAGGCTTTCACAGCCGGAATCCATGGGTTGTTGTGGTTTTTTTGGGCTATGAGGCCATGTTCTAGTAGTATTTGCTCCTGATGTTTTGCCTGCATCTGTCACTGGCATCTTCAGAAGATCTGGGGACATGGAGGTGGAATGGAGTATATATACTTGTGTGATCCCTGGCTGGGACGGATTTGCATTTGTGATGCAGCTAGCCTGCAAAATAGCCCGTTGTTGAGCGGACTAGCCCCTAGGGTTGCATTTTTAGTCAGGGGATATGTATAACAGTTGTGTGTGCATTTAAGTATTCATTAGCAATCCATTGTGTTGTTTCCTGTAGCAAGATCTCCTGAGTCTGGGTGGTGTTCATTGTCTTTTTTTTGAGTCTTTAGTGTTTTTCAGTACTGGTAGCCAACTTTTGTTTACTTTCTGAGTTTCTTCTTTCCTGTTAAAGTTGTCTAGGTGTTTATGGATTTCAATGGCCTGTGTAATCTGACAAAGTAGTTGTCTGAATGGTCCAGAATTTCTGTGCTTTCAAAAAGCATTCTGTATCCAAATTGGTTTATAACATGTTCTGCTACTGCTGATTTTTCTGGGTGGATCAGTCTACAGTGTCTTTTGTGTTCTTTAATTCATGTTTGGATGCTGTGTTTTGTAGTCCCTATATAGACCTGCCCACAGCTGCAAGGTATGCGGTAAACTCCAGCAGAAGTTAGAGGATCCCTCTTGTCCTTTGCTGAAGGTAGCATTTGTTGAATTTTCTTGGTCGGTCTGTATCTTGGAGATTAAGTTTCTTCATCAGTGCTTCTTCATCAGTTTCCCTATTCAGTCAGTGACTCCTTTGATGTATAGTAAAACCAGGTCTACATAGGGACTACAAAGCATCCAAATATGAATCAAAGCCCAAAAAATCCACAACAACCCAATTCATCTAAGACTCCCCTGGTACATATCTTTGCAATGTACCTCTTGGACGAAAGAATGTGACAGCAGGATGGTATCTATGGGAACATCCAGACTGACTGTAAAGATTGATATTTTGTTCTTTCTCTTTCCAATTTTATACTGGAGTAAAATAAACTGACCTGGGAAGCTGGTATAAAAAGTCTGATTGTACTGAGGGTTGACAGAAAATAGTTTGGGATAAACAAAATATGTATGGATCTCCAAAATAAGATTGGAAAGAACAAGGATGAAATCTGAGACTTTCTGGTTTTTTAAATCAGTCTGGATGCACGTTCCATAGATAAACAGTTGTAACATCTGCAATCAAACCCTGCTTTTAGATGTTGCTGCTTCTGCACTCACTGTGATCTTGAAGTAATGAAGGTGTTCTTGTTGAATTTGGCTTTGGCCAACTTACTCAATCAGATGAAGTGTTTAGTTTCCCCTAGCAAAAATGACAATGTCTCCAAATCTTCATTATCTTTTCCAGTGGGTGCTGTTAACTTACTAGCATTTGGAGGTTGACATCAAACTCTCCTTGTGATATTTTGCATACTTTGTGTGGGAGATCTTCCTACTACTCTGAAGGTAAAGGAAGTTTATTTAGCTAGTATATCACGTTTGGGGCCAGCAAAGGACAAGGTGCTGCTGCTCTGCCCCACCCCATACATTCAATATGGCATTACTTCAGTGCTGTTGAGATGGTAGTGTCCCCAATACTGGAGGTCATTAGAGATGTTAGGCTTTCGTGTCTGTTGATTGTGTAAAGAGCTTCCTTTGTGCTGATTGCCACTTCCTCTCAATAATTTCCTACTTGTATTCTCTCAGTTCAATGATGTGGGGCCACTGGGATAGGGACGGGGGAGCAATGGGGGCGGTGTGCCCTGGGTGGCACTTTTTTGGGGGTGGCACTGCTTCTTGCCTGCCCCTGCATGCTCATGTGCACCGTCGTTCTGCTCACTCTGCCTATGTGCACTGTAGCCCCACGTACATGCATTGTCACTTTGTCTATGCACATCAATGCCCCACCCATGTGTGCTGTAGCCCCACCCATGTGTGCTGTAGCCCCACCCATGTGCATCATAGCCCCACCCATGCATGCTGTAGCCCTGCCGACATGCATTGTCACTCTGCTGTTCACTGTAGCACCACTTACGTCCCTCCTCCCCACCCCTACCTTGCTGGCGGCAAGCTCCGCCACTGTGTGGGGTTATACATTTCTTGATAGGTGAAAACTATTCCCTTGCTGCTTCTGTGATGTGATTTGTTTCCTGGTTGCTGGATATTGCATATTCCTGGTGCTGTTAATATGATTGGTTTCTGGGTTGCTGGAGATTACATAGCCTTGGAGTTGTGTTCATGTTCAGGAGAGCTCATGTGTTCTGAGATATAGTTCAGAATATAGAGAGAAGGTGGCATCTGGAACTAAGAAGAATGTTTTTAAGACTAACAGAGATATCAGAAGAGTTCTGAGAAAGTGTAGGATCCCAACTATGCAAGCCATTCATACTTACCTTTCCAAACACAACACAACAGGAACACAGAACACTACCTTCTACCAAGCCAGAGCACTGGTCCGTTTAGCTCAGTACTGTCACACTGTTTGGCACCTCCAGCAACTGGAACAAGGGACTTTCCAATCCCTTCCTACAGGTGTGAGGATTAAGTCTGGGACACCATCCATGCAAAACAGGGACTCCACCATCAAGCTATGGCTGCTCCCACATTCATCCTTCTCTTTCACTGAACAGGTATTAACCTTGTTCACACAACTCTCCCAAATGTACATCTAAGATATGTAAGGGGGAGCCGGTCTACAGTCTCAAAGCTACAGTTGAATATGTCTTCCTACATGCTTTTCTAACTCTTACCCAGTACAAAGTTTATATTATCAGCAAAGTGTCCAAGATCTTAAAACCTCAAGGACTTATTGACAAAGCTTACTCAAAGATATGTGTGATCCTCAGCCTTACTTAACTCTATTTTAAAATGATATAATTTAAAATGTACATATTTATTAACTAACAGAGTGGGCACTCATCAGCTTATAGTGAAAAAGGCAAACAAATTTCAAGAAGCAGTTTCTTTGACTTTTCCCTCCCTATCCCTGTTTCCCTTTGTGTCATGTCCTTTTAGATTTTTAATTATCTGTAAACTGCTCTGGGAGCCCTTCGGTTCAAGAACAGGGTAGGAATAGCATCAATAAACAAACAAATTTAGAAATATTGCTATAATTTTTGCTGGAGAAAAAAAATCTGAATGGACATTTTGCTGGCATAGTGCTATATACTACTAAGTCTGCTGTGTGCAAAAGAAATGCCACTAATGGAGCCAGCATGGGTTTGAGTGCTGGATCATGAGTCTGGAGACCAGAGTCTGATTCCCCACTCAGCCATGGAAACCCACTGAATGACTTTGAGAGTGCTACACACTCACAGGGCAAGAAAACGATAGGACAGGTTTGACTTAGGGTCACCATAAGCTGGAAATGACTTGAAGACACACAACAATGATATTTTCTCAAGATATACTGTAGAATCTCTTTAAAGTTCCAATTTTTTATGTGTTATGCTTTAAATTATCAATTCTTCTGCACTTAACATCTTACATACTACCTTTAGTTATATTGCCCTTCTATCTCAGAAAATAGTATAAATGTTACAATCACACTTTGATTCAGTCCCATCTGCCTTGACTTAAATACCACGCCACAAACAACAGTGTCAGAGGGAAACAGCATTATAATTGGCATCCTGTATTATTATTTCAGCCACTAGGTGGTGCTGTTTTATATTAAATCTATATCCAGAACAAGACCTGACAAGTATTTTCCTCTTGACAGAGAATAGCTATTTCCACATGCTTTGAAGGCTGTTTACCAGATGCTACCTGTGCTGATTCTGATTATTTTCCTTATGATTTGAAAGAAACAAAACTTTGGTAGCACCTTCAGTTCTTAAAATTTTACACCAAATTTCATGTAAAACCAGGCACTAATCAAGAAAAAAGAAAATTTGCCAGTCTCGTGATATCATAGAATCATAGAATCATAGAAATGTAGAGTTGGAAGAGACCACAGGGGCCATCCAGTCCAACCCTCTGCCATGCAGGAACACCCTCAAAGCATTCCCGACAGATGGCCATCAAGCCTCTGCTTAAAAACCTCCAAGGAAGGAGACTCCACTACACTCCGAGGCAGCAGATTCCACTGCCGGACAGCCCTGACTGTCAGGAAGTTCTTCCTGAGGTTCAGGTGGAATCTCCTTTCCTGCAGCTTGAATCCATTGCTCCTTGTCCTGGTCTCTGGAGCAGCGGAAAACAAGCCCTCTCCCTCCTCTACGTGACAGCCCTTCAAATATTTAAACATGGCTATCATGTCCCCTCTTAACCTTCTCTTCTGCAGACTAAACATACCCAGCTCTCTAAGTCTATCCTCATAGGGCATGGCTTCCAGGCCTCTCACCATTTTGGTCGCCCTCCTCTGGACTTCCTCCAGCTTGTCAATATCCTTCTTGAATTGGGGTGCCCAGAACTGGACACAGTATTCAAGATGGGGTCTCACCAAAGCAGAGTAGAGCGGTACCAGTACCTCCCTCAATCTAGACACCATACTCCTATTGATGCAGCCGAAAATTGCACTGGCTTTCTTGGCTGCCACATCACACTGCTGACTCATGTTCAGTTTGTGTTCTATTAAGACTCCTAGATCCCCTTCACATGTACCGCTATCCAGCCATGTGTCCCCCATCCTATATTTCTGTATTCCACTTTTTCTACCTAAGTGTAGGACCTTACACTTCTCTCTGTTGAATTTCATTTTGTTCGCCTTGGTCCAGCTCTCCAATCTATCCAGGTCATTTTGAATTTTGATCCTGTCCTCTGGCGTATTAGCAACCCCTCCCAATTTGGTGTCATCTGCAAATTTGATGAGCATGCCCTCTATTCCTTCATCCAAGTCGTTGATAAAAATATTGAACAGCACTGGGCCCAGGACAGATCTACTGTATAGATATGCTACTATTGGGAGATTCATAACTGGTTCATCAATTGAACCCAGTTGAGTGTTCACCAATGGCCGCTCTTCATCTAGAAGAGAAAAGACTAGTAGGGTGCCTTGGGGTTCTCTCCTGGGCCTAGTGTTACTCAAAATCCTTATAAATGACTTAGATGATGGAATACAAGGTGTGCTTACAAAATAGCTGGCACCAAATGGGGAGGGCTACAAATACCTCAGAGGACAGAATCAGGGTTCAAAATGACCTTGAAGGACTGGAGAGATGGGACAAAACTAACCAAAGAAATTTCAACAGGGATAAATGCCAGTGGCTACACCTAGGCAAGAAAAACAAAATGTACAAATACAGGATGGATGACATCTGGCTTAAAAGTAATACTTGTGAAAATGACCTAGGGGTCTCATTAGACCACAAGGTAAATGTGAGTCAACAGGGTGATGCAGCAGCCAAAAAGCCAATGCAATTTTAGACTGCATCAAAAGTAGCACAAGAGAAGTAGTAAGATCAGTCTATTCTTCTTTGGTCAGACCTCACCTGGAATACTGTGTCCAATCTCGGGCACCACAGTTCAAGAAGAATACTGACAAACTGGAACACATACAGAGAATGGTGACTAAGATGATCCAAGGTCAGGAAACCAAACTTTATGAGGAATGACTTCGGGATTTGGGAACTTGGAGAAGACTAAAAGGTGACATGATAGTCTGTCTGAAGGGATGTCATGTAATAGATGGAACAAGCTAGTTTTCTGCTGCTCAAGAGACTAGGATGTGAACCAATGGATTCAAATTAAAAGAGATTCCACCGTACATTAGGAAACATTTTTCTATTGTAAGAGCTGTTCAACAATGGAGTACATTCCCTCAAAGGGTAGTGGATCCTCTGTCTTTTGAAGTCTTTAAATAGAGGTTGGATAGGCATCTTTCAGGAGTGCTTCAGTCATGCATTCCCAGATGGTAGGAGCCTGGATTAGACATTCCTTGTAGCCTTTTCCAACTCTAAGAGTCTGTGATTCTATAATTAATTTGATGGAAGATGTGAGAAATTAAGATTAGGGATGCAAACCATGCTTTTTGATCTTTTCAAGCATTTGAAAATACTACAGATGCATTATGACCAGAATGCATATTACAGAGTGCATCCATTACTTCTACGCTATGTTCTGTGCACTGCAAAGCAATTATATAAACACAAGAAACTGTAGCAACAGCATACACATACAAATGCCATTCCAAAATGTACCAGATGATGAACAGGTTGCTTACCTGTAACTGTGGTTCTTTGAGTGGTCATCTGTGCCCTCACATGATGGGAATCTTCATGTATGTGCAGTGGGTTTTCAGAAAGTTCCAGAGCTGAGCAGCTTGGTGGGAGCCCCTCCTCCATCCAGTACTGAGCATGCTCAGTCCTGCCAAGCTAACGGTCTCTCCTCAGTTTCGAAGTCCGCCAAAGCAAGACCTGAAAGAGGGGAGGCTGGGCGGGTGTGTGTGAGGGCACAGATGACCACTTGAAGAACCACAGTTACAGCTAAGCAACCTGTTCTTCTACTTTGTGGTCTCTGTGCCTCACACAATGGGAGACTGAGTAGCTTACCCTTGGATGGCGGGTCAGGTCCTAGAGGATAGAAGACAGCACTGCATGGTCAAAGCAAGCATCATGCCGGGCCCTACAGTCAAGGCAGTAGTGGCGGACAAAGGTCAAAGGCCGCGACCATGCAAACACATGGCAAAGCTCCTGCAGGTCAACTCCCCTGAGAAGGGCTGCTGAGGAGGCCATCACTCTGGTAGAATGGGCCCGAAGCAAAGCCGGGGGAGATTGCCTGGCAAGTTCATAGGCAAGGTCAATTGTCTGGGCAACCCATTTGGAAAACCGTTGAGAGGAGACTTTATGACCTTTCTGACACCCACCGTAGCACACAAAAAGGTGAGGAGTCTGACGGAAGGTGGAGGTTGAAGGTAAAAGGCAAGCGCACAGCAAGCAAGTGAAGAAAGCGCTCGAGGGGCAATGCAGGGTCTGGATCGAAAGTAGGTAGAATCAAGTCTTGATTTATATGGAAATCGGAGACTACTTTAGGAAGAAAAGAAAGATCGGGATGGAGGACCACTTTGTTGCAGTGGAACACCAGGAACGGCTCAGCACAATGCAATGCAGTTAGTTCTCCTGCCCGCCTGGCTGAAGTGATGGCGACCAAGAACGTCATCTTCATAGTGAGGAGGCAGTCATCAGATGCAGCCATCGGTTGAAAGGGATGGCACATGATTTGGGACGAGACAAGCGACAGTGACCATGGAGGAAGCAGTGGAGTGACATGTGGATACATGTGTTGCAGGCCCTTGAGGAATTGCTTCACTGTAGTGTTCTGGAAAAGAGAAGAAGAAGGAGAACCCTGTGGCTGATAGGCCACAATTGTGGAGAAAGAAACTTTCAGAGAGGAGAAGGCGAGGCCCTGATCCCATAGCACCAGGAGGAAGTGAAGCACTATGGACAGGGAGGTAGGAGAAGCAGGCTCATCACAGCAGACGGCAAAGGCCACAAACTTCTTCCATTTGTACTCGTAGGTCCTACGAGTTGATTCTTTCATTGCAAGCATGAGAACAGCTTGGATAGCGGGAGAGTCTAGAACGTTATTCTCCAAGCGTGCAGGCAGAGAAGAGGGAGGTCCGGGTGCAGTACCTGACTCCCCCGAATGAGAGAGGTGGTCTGGCGCGTTCCGGAGCCTCATGATGTGGCCCTGCGTCATGGCGAGGAGTGGGTCAAACCAGTGCTGCCTCGGCCAGAAGGGAGCAACGAGGGTGGCGTCTGCCTTGTCTGTTGCGATCTTTGCCACCACTCAACCTAGGAGAGGGAAAGGTGGAAAGATGTAAAGGAACTCTCTGTCCCAAGGAAACTGGAACGCATTGCTGAGAGAGCTGGGGCCTAGGCCGGCTCTCAAGCAATAACAGGGACACTTCCTGTTGTGACTGGTTGTGAAGAGATCGATGGTTGGAGTGCCCCATCGGGACACTATCCGCCAGAAGGCGGCATCGGACAGGGACCATTTATGATGACATGTTGTGTCCCTGCTCAGCGTGTCCGCTGTCACATTGTCCTGCCTCGCAAGGTGGACCACAACGGGGTGTATCCCAGATGTGTAGAGTCAGATGGAGCAGAGTGGAAGAATGAGCATCTCCCTGCTGATTCACATAACAGACAGCTGTCATATTGTCTGATAGGATCTGGATGATCCGTCCGACAACAAGGTTTCGAAAAGCCCAAAGCGCTTTGAAAATCGCCAGTAGCTCCAACGTGTTGATATGAAGATGCAATTCCAGGCCAGCCCAGTAGCCTTGGACTGCGCAAACATGACAGTGAGCTCCCCAGTCCAGGAGAGAAGCATTGGTCGTGATAGTGAGAGTTGGATGGGGCTCCCGAAATGGCATCCTCGATAAGAGATGGCTTGGGGACAGCCATCAATGAAGTGAGTCCCGCACCGGACGAGGCACCCAAAGAACACGACATTGATCATCGAGGAGAGGGTTGAAACATCAGAGAAACCAGTGCTGGAGAGGGCAAGTGCAAAGGTGGAAGGAATAGGTGACCGCCATTGTCACAGCCATGTAGCCTAGGAGCTGTTGAATGTTGCGGGCAGAAATGGACGGATTGCGTAGGACGGTGGCTGCAGCCTGTCAGAGTTCGTTCACGCCTCAGAGGTAAGAAGGCCCTGGCTCGAGTGGAGTCGAGGGTGGCCCCGATGGAATCTAGGATGCGCAAGGGTTCGAGGTGGGATTTCTTGGGGTTCACTCTGAGTCCGAGATCGGAAAGAAGAGAGAGAGCAATATGGATGTCCCCGTATAGCTTTTGTTTACAGGACGCCACCAGGAGCCTGCCTAACGAGCCTGAAAACTGGGGTACTTGTTTAAGCAAACAAGGACCTCCAAAGAACCTTTGGCATAAACTACAGCCTAGAGGAAAAAACAGCCACTTCAGACCACAATAAGGAAAAAAACAAAAGGTTTATTGTGGGTAACAAATTAAGGCATTTAGCAAAAGCCCGTCATAAAGTTAAACAGTAAAAACAGCAGAGTAACATACAAAACAGCACAGGCAAGAAGACAAGAGAAAGAGTGCTTTTCCAAAGAGCTTATATACACTCCACGCAGCTGTACATTATTAGGTACTCTACATGTGCCTCAGTCAAACACATAAATTACAACTTAAACATTTAACATACAGCTGCATAGCCTTATCTCAGTCTACACCTTGTGCTTAAAGGGAAAGGTCAGAAGCAGCAGTGCAGCATCAAGTAAGATTAACCCTTTACATATCGTGACAGTCCAAATAGGGGTAGACCAGAACTTTCTTCATGCGGAGGTAAGACACCACAGGGGCTAGGCACTTTGTGAAGACCCAGGGGGGTGGAGAGGCCAAAGAGAAGAACCTTGTAGTGGTAGCAGACGCTGTCAATCGCAAAGTGGAGGTACCTCCTGCGCTGGGGGCGAATGGAAATGTGGACATAGGCGTCCTGTAGATCGATGGATGCGAACCAGTTCCAGCGCCTCAGAAAAGGTAGAATTGAGGACCAGGTGACCATCTTGAACTTCCGGGGGGCAATGAAGGAGTTCACCCCCATGAGGTTCAGAATGGGTTGGAGCATGCCATCTGATTTGAGTACTGTGAAATACCAGGAGAAGAAGCCCGTGGATTTTGCTGTGGGTGAAAGTTGCTCTATGGCCCCTTTTTGAAGCAGGGTCTCTACCATTTCGAAGAGGACGGGGCTGGCAGGGGTAGAACAGAAGACGCTGAGAGGAGGAGTACTTCGAAACTCGATGGTGTAACCAAGACGAACTATGGTCAAAACCCATGAGTCCAAAGTGATGTTGTGCCAGATGTTGAGGTGGTGGTCCAGTCCTGTGGCTCCTGCAAGGCGGTTGGGCAAGTGGAAGAGGGGCAGAGGCGGCAACCTGCAACGGGAGTAAAAAACGAGATTTGGCAGTCGAGGAGGATTTCTTGGAAGACGGCTGGCGATGTCTAAAGGAATGGCGGGAAGAGGCCAGTAAGGAAGATTGCAGAGATGAGCGGAGAGGAGAGCATGACCTGTAAAAGTAGGAAGGGCACCTCCAGGAAGAACATGACAAAAGTGGCCTTCTAGGCTGGGCTGAGGGATGAAGGCCCATTTTTTTAGCTATCGGACAAGCTTTCACAAGTTGGTCCATCGCCTTGTCTGTAGTGGCATGGAACAGCCTATGGCCATCAAAAGGCAGGTCCTCAATATGCTTTCGGCTATCCTCGGTTAAACCAGCAGATCGGAGCCAAGTGAAACAGCGGAGGGCAATTGCACTGACCATCACGTGCACTGCAGCGTCAACAGCATGTCAGAAGGACAAAATCTGTTGATTCGAAAGGGCCACAGACTCGTTAAAATATTGAACAGCGATGTCAGGACTCTGGCGCTCCAGGACTCAAGCTCTGAGTCTGAACCAGAGGACTTCAAAGCCATGGAGCCTGCTGTACCCACAGAGCCCACCCCAGAGGCTGCCGTGGACACAGCCCCAGCCCCAGCAGCAGAGCCAGGAGCTGCCTCAGTCTCAGCCCAGCCAGAAGAGTCAGATGGTGAGGTTCAAGAGCAGGTGCCTACTTACCAGCAGCATCGGGAGCAAAAGAGTGCTCTCAGAAGGTCAGAGCGTTTAAGTAGGAAACGCCAGGCAATCAGACTCCAGCTGAGATAGCACCTGGGAGAAGGGCCTGCCTATAAAGACACTCACTCAGCCTTGGGTCTTTGTCGGCTCACAACCGTCCATTTTGGGTATACCTGCTGGGCCAGCATGGACCCTTGCCTCCCTACCGGACCACTGCCCAACCTGCTGGAGCGTCATCTCTCAACTTCTCTTGCTTAAAGACAGACTCAAGGTACCTGGACTGACTGTTGTTCTGTTGTGACGCAACTGCCAGGGAATCACTTTGCTGCAGAAAGCTCTTTTATTTATTGCCAGCCTTATCTGTTCATTACCGTTTTGCTGAAGTAAAGCTCTTTTCTTTATTGCCTGCCTTATCTTTAACAAGCCCTGCTAACTGGCTCTTGGCTGCCCGCCAAGCCCTGGTGTTGACAAGCAGTGGCTCTGTGATCATCCAGCAGGCGGGAGAGGAGGGGAAAGAATCTACCCCAGATGTTGCGTTGATAGGCCGGCAGGCAAGCTTGAGTATTGGAGATCCTGGCGATTAACGAAAAAGCAGAATAGAAGCGATGGTTGAAGACATCTAAATGGCGGCCCTCGTGATCACGTGGGGTCATATGAGCCCTTTTGCCCCCTTTAGTTTGGGACGACTCAACAACAACTGAATTTGGAGTTGGATGATTGAAGAGGAAATCAACATTTTTCTTCTGGGTGTGGAAGAGATGCTCCAGGCGGTGAGGGATTGGTTGAAGAAAAGCCAGCTGGGCCCAAGGGTGCTTCAAAACCTCCTGCAGAACGGGTAGAAATGGAATCGGAGCCGTCGACAGGACGAGTATCGAGGTAGTGGAAGACCGGGTCCTGTACAGTAGGAGCAAGTCCAGAGATGTTGAGGCCCAGGGCAGTGGCCATGCGGACTAAGATGTCCAAGAACTGCTTGACGTCCTCAGGAGCGGAATCAAGAGATGGGTCTCCAAACACTAGAGGCGGTGAGGTGTGAGATTGCGGTGCGGAATCCGTAGCATCACCGTCGGAATCATAAGAACCAGAAGAAGGAGACAATGAACGAAGGGATTAAGAACAACGATGTTGGGCTGGTCCCATTGCAGAAAGAACAGCAGATGGAGCAGGAGCTGGTAGAACAGTCGGGGCCAGTAGTAAGACTGAAATTTTCACCGGTACCAAGGTCAGGGTGCAAATCGGTACCGAAGTCAATGCCGACAAAATGGGTAGTATGGTTGAGATCGGTGCAACAACAGACTGTGTCTGTTGGCAGAGTGGACACAGGTTGAGTATCCGGCAGAGGCCATGACACCGTGGCTGTCACCCAAGGAGGAGCTGAAACAGCCCAATGATGGGGCGATGGGTCTCCTGACTGGTGGCAAGACTGAGAGTGGCAGTAGTAGGCTGATTGGGACTGAGAACGGGATCTGGAGCAGCAATACTGTGGGGAATGCCAGTAATGAGATCCGAAAGGGGACCGTGATGGAGAGTGTGAATGTCAAGGGCGATAAGGAGACCAACAATGAACATCAGGATGGTACCGATCGTGGTAGGCCGGTGAGTAAGAGTGGTAGAAGCCGGGCTGCTCTCTCCAAAGATGTTTGTGGCCATACCTGGTGATATAGGAGGCCAAGGAAAAGGGCGAATCCACCCTTGCCAGTAGTCCCGATGACGTGGGAATCTACCCCTTTCACTACATCTCGAAGAGCGAGCCACTAGCCTGTGGTCGGTCTCGGGAAACAGCCCGAGAAGCATCCGAAGCAGGCGGACGGTCAAACTCAAGACAACCAGGAGAGAGAGTCAGAGCCATCGGAGTTTGCAGGCAGCCATCTCCGCATTGGCCAGAGGTCACAGGCAAGGAAGCCATCAGCAAGGATCAATGGTCCAAGTCGGAAACCAGAGCCACAGTAGTTGGGACTGACAGTATCAGGAGCTCAGTAGCATCCTGCACCGGCGAAAGGGCAGGAGGATCCTCCTCCTTGACGGTGGACATCACAGGCTGTATTGGCGGAGGAGTCGGTAAGGGACCGAGAGAGGCAGGTCGAGTAGCCGATGGATGGGTAGCAGGAGAAGGAGAGCGATGCTTCTCCTTTCTCCTCTTCCTCTTTTCCTTGTTGGAGGAAACAGAAGAATGGTGCTACGAGGTGCGTTTACGCTCTGCCAAGGTTACGGACCTTGCGAGCTTGTTGCAAGGTTGAAGTGGCATCTCCAGTGGCTTGGACAGCAAGCATCTTGGAGAGCTTCGGAATCTTAGGCAGAGACGAAATCAGCAGTAAGGTCAACGAGGCTGCCGTCAATACTGGTACCAAGGCTGTCGATACCGAAGGAGCGGATGCTGCCGATAACTTCGGGGCCGAAGTAGAGGATATCGTGGAAGGTGCCGATACCGATATGGTGGACAGAGCGGTATTGGAAGAAGCCTGCTTCTTAATGTGAAGGGCCTGTTCCCAACAATAGGATTTCAACTGAGAAGCTCTATTCTTAAGAGTCTGTGAGGTGAAGTCCATACAAATAGAGCAGTCCCTAACACTATGGCCCTCCCCGAGGCAGAACAAACACTCAGGGTGGGCGCCCGAAAAGGAGACCTTATGGCCGCAAGACATGCACAACTTAAACAAAGAAGAGATAAAAGGGGGGGGGAGAGTTCTTACAGTTTTTATTGTAAAAGACAAGAAAAAACAAACGAAAGACTAAGAAAAAAGGCCAAGAATCGAGGAACTGCTCAGCAAGGAAGCCTTCCGAGCTGCTAACAGGTCAGCGGATAAAAAGAAACCGAGGAGAGACTGTTAGCTTGGCGGGACTGAGCATGCTCAGTACCAGATAGGGGAGGGGTTCCTGCCAAGCTGCTCAGCTCTGGAACTTTCTGAAAAGCTACTGCACATGTGTGAAGATTCCCATTGTGTGAGGCACAGAGACCACGAAGAAGAAGAAAAGTTCTGTGTCATGTTAAAAAAAAAAACTGCCCAAACCAACTTCCTGGAGATAGAAAACTGGCATGGAATATCAAGAAGAAACATAGGATTTTTTTCCTTGTTACTTTTTTCATAGGCATCAAGATTCTTGTGTTTGGCTAATATTTAATCATGCAATCCTTTTTGCATTCTGAAACTTATACAGTCCCAAGGATGACTATACAAGATTGGCTATGCTATATATTGATATTGCTCTGGCATACTATGCTATATGTTTGTGACTTTGATCTATTTATGACATTTTATGCTATTTTTCCATTTCAAAAAATATCAAATATTACCATGCTACCCCACACAACAAAATCATAGGTGATAAAAGAGATAGATGATAGAATATTTTTTATCATCAGAACTGCTAGGGGTAACTACTGATATTATCAATTGCAATAATGCTTGGGCAAACAATTAAGCAATTATTTCGCAGTGGAAACATTCCACATGGGAAGCACACTTTAAAATTGCCCCAAGACAAATAAGATAGACAATAAAAAGGCAGAATAGTTAACGAGTACAAACTGGAGGAGGAAAGATGATGTGGCAGAGAAGGAACGGGCAACTGAGCTGAAACACTAGAAGCAAAAGAAGTAGTAAGAGGAGATGAGAAAGAAGAAATCATTAGACAAGCACGCACTTTTACATCTGTTCCAACATTATGACTAGATGCACAGAGAGCTATCGCAGAAAACAGATAAGAAATAGGTATGATGCAATTATAATAATCATATGAGATTTAAATTGTGTTTTTACATTCTGAACTGAAGTCATGCAGGAAAATTTACATTAATGAAAGTCATGAAGGATGTTAACAGAAGAAATGAGAGATGACCAGATCACAGACAAGAATATAGCAGAGAAACAACGTACAAAAGATCACTCCAGCAGATTTCAGTGCAAGATACAAAATGATTCATCAACTATTTCAGCGTGAGAGGATAAGGAAAGTAGAAGTTAAAGGACAATTTCCAAGTGCCAAAAAAAAAGAGTGGAGAGGAAGGGTGTGAATAATAAGACAGGGTCTTGCATTGTAACTTATTTTAGTCTGAGATGTCAAGATTTTAATACTAGTTATACTACTATGACAATGGAAATGCATGTGAATATTCTGTACCACTCTAGCAGTACTCAAAGTGCTAATGGATGTGGACAGCATAGAGAGAGTAAAAATAAAATTCCCAAGCAACAGGTACAAGATAACTAGCAGCTGTCAGTTTGGTGTCAGAACAATTTGTGCTATATGCATTCTGTGTCACTGCTTCTTCAGCTATCTGATGTAGGGGACCAGGATTTTTCTCTCCCAGTGTTTCAGAGATCACTACCATATTTGTGCCCGATGGCAACAAGTCTTTCTTTCTCTCCTGGAAACTTTCCAGAGACTAACAGCTCACAGGTCATGGAATGGCACTGATCCATGGACCACTACAGTGAATAGCACTGCTCCATATAGAAACTATCAGGGGTTATCCAAGATATTTTGCTGCTTGAGGAAGAGCTGTAAATGCCTTCCATGTTCATGTCACAGTTGCCAAAGCTGACCACAGGAGACAAAATATCCTAAATATTTCTCCCCATCTGTGACAGTGCAATGTCAAATTAAAACTTAACAGTTTGCTGCCTTTCATGACATCCCAAGTCTGTTGTCTTAAAACAGCTACCTCACTTTAAATAAGGCAGGGCTGGTTCTGCCTGAAATGTTAGTTAAATTTTACCAATATTTTATTCCTAAAAGCACAGCCCACAAATGGAACTGTTAACAAGAGTGTTAGGCCCTTTCCACATGGAGTTAAAAAAGCGGTGTAGATCGACCTCCACGGAGGTTGTCTACACCGTTACGCGAATTGGGGTGGATTACTCTCGAGTAATTCCACACCGCAATCCGCGGTTGGGCGCCCACAAGTGATGGCGCTGCGTGCTTTTGAAAAACCACATTTTATGTGGTTTTTCAAACGCACGGGACGTCCAGCCCCGTGCAGCCCCGTATGGATTTACGGACGCGTGAAAGGGCGTCCCTGCAGATCGGGCAGGGGGCGGGCTTTCCGGCTGGCAGGCTTCTCCGATTGGTAGAGAGGCTCTGCCAGTCAAAATCCGCCATTTTGGGCGCTGCCAAGTGCTGAGGACGGCGCGGGATGCTGCTGCGTGTAGAGCAGTGAAATGCTCTCCTCCGCTCGGCGACAGAACGAGGTAAGCCCACGTTTTAGCGTGGCTTTCCCCATTTCCCCGCCCGTGTGTGGAAAGGGCCTTAGATAATTAACTGTACTGGAGGTGACAAGTCAGCAGCATAAACAAAGTGGCTGTGGTGTGAAGATTTTCTGGACTTGGTAGTTGAGAAGACTCAAATGGCAGATGTACGTACAACCCACATATTAAGAGTCATAAGATGTTTCTGTTAGAGATGAAGCTGCTTTGAATGGTAATTTTGAACTCAGTGGTGCATGAGTATTCACATGCGTTAAACCAGAAAAAGGGACGCAGCATTTAACACTCCGAGACCTACAGCCCAGTGGTATTTCAAACTACATCTTTAGCCCTTCTTTAGACATGACTGAGAAAAACCCATATTTGGAAATATGTCTTGGACAGGTTAGTTTGTAGACTACAATTCCCAAAATTTCATTGGCGGTAGGGCCAGAAGTAAGTTTCTAAGCTCAGCTTGAAGATGTAGGTTTGCTGCCACCACACACAGCTTGAATGCCAAGTTGTTTGGTGAGGAAGAGAGTCCAGGGAAAGGTAAAGAATCACAATGCATAAGGTCAGCGTGGTCTGTCATTTTCTTCTGGAAATGCTCAGTGGGGTGTGCTGATCTTCTCTATGTACACACTAAAAGTGTCAAACTGACTGGGGTTCTAAAATGCCTCATTTTTTTCATGCCCTAGATGGCGTGTGGGGTGGAGAATCATTTTTTTCCCCAATTGGTCATAGGAAACTTTTATAGGAATGAAAGACAAATAAGAAAGTAATGTGATAAGAATTTTGCCATCCTTTACTTCATGTACAAGGACATTTGGTTATAATTTGGATTAGAGAACCCTTAGTCGTATAATATTATATTGCTTCTATAGGAACCATACTATTCATTTTGCCAACTTATGCTCTGGAGTTCCTCTATAAGCAAACTAAGTGCTTATGATTGTTTTCCAAATATATAGACTTAACATTGAGTAATATTTTATTGTTTTCCAATTGTTTGATTACCAGAAATGGAATTCCCATTTATCAGAGACACATCTTTAAAGCTTAAGGCTTAATGGTCATCATACCTAAGGAAGCTAAGGACTTTAAGTTGGATTATTGACTTTTCTGAATGTTCTATTTGGTCTCCTTGATGTAATCTAAGGCATATTCGTCTGCAAGAAACAATGCAGAATGACAACTTGCCTATGTATGCTACAGAAACCATTCAGATAAAAGGATTCACTACAAACAGTCTAACTTAATGTCAAGGACATATAAAGGGTTACTGTGCTTGCTACTAAAAGCCCAAGGTTCAAGGATCTTGGATAAAAAAAATAGCAACAAAAGCCCTTCTCTGTCACAGCAACAACATCAATTTGTATGTTTAAGTTCTGGGACTCCTCTCACCCCTGGTCTGTCCTCTCCTCCATATCAATCTCAACTTTTAGATAATAATTTTACATATTAAATAAATTAGACCAACTGTTCAAATTAGAACAGCATATATATTGTGTATAATTAATGTAGGCTTCAAAATCTCTCCACTACTGTAGTACAAGAGGCTAAAGAGACAGTAGATCAGTGGTTCTCAACCTGAGGGTCGGGACCCCTTTGGGGGTCGAACGACCATTTCACAGGGGTCGCCGCTCCTCAATCCTGCCCCCCCTTTTAAAAGAAGGTGGCCTCACAGCCAATGGGAGCAGTGCTTCTGAGACCCCTGCACTGGGGTTCAAACTGCAAACCCCAGGATTCCATAGGATGGTGAAAGTGGAATAATAGTGCTATAACAGTCTAGTGCAGAAATAGCCAGGATGACTTTCTCCTCTCGCTTTTGTTGTGCGTGGACCCTTGGTGCTTGCCACACGCACGTGTTGTGTTCTTCACCCTGACTGTCTTGCATTCCTCGCTTTTTGTATGTTCAGCGTCTGCACTCCCTTTAAGGGAGGGAGGAAGGGAGGGAGTGAAACAAAACGCGTTTGCTTATGCCGCCACCATCTTTCCTCTCTCCCTGTCCTTTCCTCCCAGCACCTCATGTAAAATGTGGGCTGTTTTGACATTGCCTTTGGGAGTGATTGGCTTTTTGAACTGTGGAAACCCAACATTCAGAACTAGAACTACTGCCTTAATTCTGGCATTGATGGATGCTTTCTGTGCTTAAAAAAAGCGGGGAGGGTTACCAGTTTTTAGGCATTAGCAGTCTATCCAGAGCAGTGATTTAGGGCAGTGTTTCCAATCTATTTGATGTTGGAAATAACTAACTAATAAATAAATAAAAAATAATGAAAATGATTTTATGGTTGGGGGTCACCACAACATGAGGAACTGTATTAAGGGGTCGCGTCATTAGGAAGGTGAGAATCACTGCAGTAGATGATGGGAGCATAGTGAATCCTTGCTTGGTCATTTTGCATGACAGAGAAGGTTTCTGTCTATACTAGCCTGTTGGTCTTACACAAAAGCATGGAAATACACGATCAGAATGGTTGTCAGGAGTTGCTTTTCTTACAGACTTATCCGTCTTCTCTACTTAAGACTTGCTAGTCAGAATTAACACCAAATCTTTGCTTGCAAGTATGGGACTAATGTGCATTCTAATTTATAATGGCTGCCTGGCTATGTGCGAGAGAAGATGTGGGGTGGGGGGAAAGAATGGCAGGTAGAGCTTGAAATACATCTACTTTTACCCAGAGCTGGACTTGCCTTTAGACCAATAGTTTTTAACGTTTTTTGGTTTATGAACCCCTTTGGGAATTTGATGGAAGCTATGGGGACCCCCTAAATACAATTTTCAATGTAATAGGGAAGAACAGAAAAAAATATTGCCTGGATTATAGACTCTCTGGAGCCACAGGCTGTACCACAGATTAAGGACCTCTGAATTGGGCACAGTGCAGTGGCACGCAGTCATTTCATTTCAGGTGTTGTGAAGCTGCAGCAACTTAATTGTCCTCCCACCCCCATTATATTGTTTTTCATACTGCCAGGGAGATGGAGATGTGCTTGACTTGCACAGGTAGAAGTTATCATTTGCTGCTCCATGAGGCATCAGAAGTAAGTTGGTCCTGATCTAGCTGTAAACAGGAGAGTGACCAAAATGGTGAAGGGTCTGGAAGCCATGCCCTATGAGGAATGGCTTAGGGAGCTGGGTATGTTTAGTCTGCAGAAGAGAAGGTTAAGAGGGGACATGATAGCCATGTTTAAATATTTGAAGGGATGTCATGTTGAGGAGGGAGTGGGCTTGTTTTCCACTGCTCCAGAGACTAGGACAAGGAGCAATGGATTCAAGCTGCAGGAAAGGAGATTCTACCTGAACTTCAGGATGGTCAGAGCTGCCTGGCGGTGGAATATACTGCCTCCGAGTGTGGTGGGGTCTCCTTCTTTAGAGGTATTTAAGCAGAGGCTGGATGGCCATCTGTTGGGAATGCTTTGATGGGTGTTCCTGCATAGCAGGGGGTTGGACTTGATGGCCCCTGGGGTCTCTTCCAACTCTATGATTCTATTATGCTCAGTGCACTATATTGGCCTTTCACTGTAGGCCATCATCTCCTCTGAACTTTCTAAAGAGATGTTGACTGAGAAGGTGGGCTTCAGAGGAAAGTATCACTGGAGCTTAGTGGCCCAGTGGAAAAATTAATCTCTCAGGCCTGCACAAGCTCAGAGAAATAGTATAATCTAACACCTTGATGTGACACAGTTGGCTAGAGTAAGATTTACAAGATGCACACTACTATTACCCCTTAGCATTGATGCCAAGCTTCAGATTTATGGTCTTTGACTTATGCTGGAAACAGAACACACTTTCTGTTTCAGTAGTATAGATTCATGTATTTCCTCCAAAGGGTGATGGTAGTGGTTCAATAATAGATTAAATAAAAATGGGGTGGGAGTGGGGAGATAAAAAGTAGATCATTTCCAGGATTGGAGGATCCATTAAGATTATCTGTCCAAAATGCTGATGGATCTGGATTGTTTCCTGGTCAGCCCTTGGAAATTTCCCTGATGTCTCAAGAGGAAATTCTGTCAAAGCCTGATTGATCTCTAGAATGTAGAAATAGCTTAGAAGTGGATATGATAGCTCCTGAGGGTAAGCTCTTATGGTGTGGAGCCAAAACAACCTCTTGGCTTTCCAGGAAGCTGGTGGTGATAAGATAAATGAGATGTTGGTTTAAAAAAATGTTGAAGTGAGTCTGACTGAATATGGGCTAGAGTCTATTTGAAGGCCTAGGCTGTGGCACTGTAGGCAGCAAAGAAATAATGATATAACAATGATCCAGATCTGTTCTACTTTTGGTGTAGAGGGTCTGAGAAGTAGACAATGATTCTGGAGGCCAGGATTTGAATCCCTGCTCAGCCATTTGGTCAGTTTGTACAAATCACACTCAGCTTCAGGACAAGACAAGGCAAGGCAACCGCCCCCCCCCCGAACAAATTTTGCCAAGAAAACTTCATGATATTTAGCATTGCCATAATTTGGAAACAACCTGAAGGCACACAGTAACAACAATGACAAAAGATACAGTCCCAGTGGACTGCTTACTTTCACTCTAGCTTCTCCAATAACAATGGATTCTTTTAAATTTGTACAGTTTGAAGATGGCGACAGGATCTTTGCAGAGATAAGAGGCACCATCTGTATGCTAGATCTATCTCCTTTTTGGCTTATTAATAAATATAGCAATAGCATTTATTTCTATACCGCTTACCAACTGAGTGTTATCTAAGCGGTTTACAATGTATTTTTTTTAGCTAATTGCCCCCAACAAGCTGGGTACTCATTTTACCGACCTGCGGAAGGATGGAAGGCTGAGTCAACCTTGGAGCCTGGCAGGATCGAACTCACAACCTTGTGGTTGCAGTACTAGCATTTAACCACTGCGCTACAGTGATCATGTTGGTGACTGGCCAAGTGGGTGAAGGGAGTTATCCATACCTCTTTATAGCTGCAAAGGACCTAAAGGAAAATAAAACATTATTTGAAAAGCCCTCCTGCAGTCCCACCATACTGCCTAAGTGTTGATCGGTGTCCAATATTCAATTTGTGGGAAATGTACTGGTGCATGTGGTGGCATTCCAGCTACAGGGAATATTTTTGGATGGGACTGATCATCTAGATCCACTTCAATCTGGTTTCAGGCTTTGTTATAGGATACAGACACTTTTGGTGGATGATCTTCTCTGAAACCTGGATAGAGAGCATCTCAATGCAGGTTCTACTGGCCCTCTCACAGATTTCAACAGTATATGCCATGGTATCCTTCTGGGGCACCATATTGGAATGGGACTTGAAGGCACTGTTTGTAAGTGGTTGCATTCCTTCCTGGTGAGGGGAACCCAGAAGATGCTGCTGGAAGATTCCTGCTGAGTTTCTTAATTGCTGGTCTGTGCAGTCCCACAGGGCTCTGTTTTGCCCCCTGTGCAATGTAACTGTCCAATGTAATTGTGTGAGTGGCTGTCCAGAGGTTTGGAACCAGGTGCCAGTAGTATGTAGTGACATGTAACCCTATTTCTCTTTTCCACCTAAATCTGCGGAAGTTTTTTTTTGGTTCTGCACTAGGGTCTGACATCAGGAATGGATTGACTGAAGGCAAACAAATGGAAGCTTAATCCAGACAAAAGTGCTCCTGCTTAATCAAAAGTCAGATTAGGAAACTACAACACAGATTTACACTTTAAATGTACTCCTGGATTCATCCCTGAACTGAAGTGTCAAGGTTTCTGGGTGGCCAGGAGTGTATTTCCATAATTAAAGCTAGTGAGCCAACTGCACCCATGCCTGGAGACATCAGATTTGGCCAGCGATACATGCCCTAGCTATGTTCCACTCGGATTACTGTAACACAGTCTGTGTGGGACAGCCTTTTGAAGCGTGTTCAGAAACATCAATTGGCCCATAGATCTGCAGCCAGCCTTTTAAATGGAGCTGGTTACAAGGAGTACAAGAATCTCTTGTTATAACTGTTACAGTGGCTACCAGTCCTTTTCCATGTACAATTCCAGTAGACCTATAAAGTCTTATACAGCTTAAGTTCAGGCAATCTGAGATACCATGTTCTCCTACAGAAATCTGCCCAGGTCCTGAGATGTTTCTCTTAGTCCCATGATCCTCAGAGACACATCTAGTGTGTATGCAACAGAGGACATTCTTGATGGCTGCTTCTAGACTTTGGAAATCCTTTCTTAGTGAGGCTAAAGCCCCCTCGATAATGGACTTCCACTAACAGTCAAAGTTTTTTTTCCTACAGACTTTTGGAAACTGTTTTCAAAGAAAGTAGTACTGTACTACTTTAACTGTACTGCTGTAACTGCTTTTTATTCTTCTTAATCTATCTTTTCATTTGTTTTTAATGTTAGTGATACTTCAATTACATTTTAATTTTTTTGATATGTTTTGTATATTTTGTGCTATATCATTTCTGTCAATTTGTAACCGGCCTTGAGCAGGGTTAACCCTGGTTAGTACATAGATGGGAGACCATCAATGAACACCAGTTGCTTAAGGCTATATTTCAGAGGGAGGGGCCTCTGAAATACCTCTGAGTATTCTTGCCTAAGAAAAGTCTATGAAATTCATAGAGCTGCCATTGTGTCAACAGGTGACTTGAAGGCACACACATACACGCAGAGACTGTACAAGGATGTTCAGTAAAAATTAAGCCAGGCTGGTGTTCCAGAAATTCTAAGATCCAGGCAAAACTCTGGCCAACTTGCTTGTGATTGTGCTTTTCCAAAAGATAGGCACTGGTTCAAGAAACAGAGCTCAACTGGCTGAAGATACAGTGTCTAAGATGGATATGGCTACAGAACTCTTCTTCCTCTGGAAATTTGGGACAGAGGCCACTGTCTATCCTGTGTTGTCTTGGGAGGTTTTTGTGCACTATATAACATCCAAAAGTCTGTTATCAGACCTCTTTTAACAGTGGTGATAAAGAAGGGACAAGATTGATCCTAGCCTGCCCTTCGCTGATTTCTTGTGGAATCTGCAAAAGATCTTCTTTCAAAGTGTTTTTGGAGAATAGCCTCCTTTAGAATCAGCACTGCCTCTTTCATTCCCAAACTGTGTATTTCTTTTACTTTACAGACAAATGCTAGGAGAAAATATCACAAGGCTTTCTTCCCATGATGAAATGGACACTATAAGTCTGTCTTGTCCTTGTTATGCTTATGCTAACAGTTGGAAACTGATTTTACCAGAAACAATACTAGGGACTCAAGGGAATAATGCACCATTTTGAAGAGTCCTGCTGATCTTGTTCAGCTGATTACACCTTGTACCTAAATGTTACCAAGTATCATGGAGATGTTCTCAAATCCTAGAGAAATTAATGTAAGTATAAATGTTACTGTCGTCAATAGAAGCTAATTTATACATTTAAACCTTAATTCATACATCAGTGACTATCAAGCTGAATATTTCAAGAAATCTAGTATCTAAAGACAAGGCATCCTTTCAGCAGCAATGTGATTTGAACTGTGAATTGCTTTAGCTTTTGAGGCCATTTGTTTTAGGACTGATTTGCTAAGTGCTACTTTGTATCAGTCAATATCAGGTCTCATTACAAGCATTCTGAAACAAAATTTACAGGTTCAGCTTTTGAAACAATCAGCATTTTTGAAAAAATAAAAACACATAATTAATTGATATGATGCCAAAAGTCAGCAAATGGTTTGTGAATTAAGTGCCATTCACTTAATTAAACTCTACTCTCAACTGAAGAAAAAAGAATACACTGTCTCTTTCTATATCATTAAAATATCTATTAAATTCATGTGCTTTTCTGGCTTATAAGAAAATGGTATACTAAAATATTAGCCAGCATTTTCTAGCTGGCCTATAGGATTGCAGTCTTTGAACACCCTGATTTCCTACTGCATATCCTATAATTTGTTGATACAAATATCACCGGTACAGACCATGTTAAACATATTTTAAGTTTTTTTTATTGTATAAATTCAGTCAATCCTCATTAAAACAATGGTGATGAAGGCTGCAAAAGAACTGTACTGATGGATTTTCTCAAGCTATTAGTCTCTGTATATCTACTCAGAATTAAGCCCAGGTGTGTTCAGTTGGACTTTCTGTTAAGTCTACACTGGATTGCAATCTGGAACGGACATGCCCACAGAATTACAGTGTTTAGTAAAAATTTCTCATCTGAATACTTAGTATTATAAATATTTTAAGTGTAATTTAATAAATATATACTTCTTTAAACAAAATGAATAGCTTAGCACATAATGTATTCCACACTATTCTCACAAACTGCACATGGATAATATATTAAACCAATTCCAAAATCAGACTACTTCAAGTGTAAAAATTCCAGTAACACAAAAAACCAAAAAACCACAGGCACCCTGGCTTGTTGTGTACAAGGAGCATAATACTGCATACTGCCTAATCACTCCAGATTTAAATAGGAGTGGATAAACAAATCATAGTCCTTCCAGAGATATATATGTGTTTTATTGTAATACTGAAGCACAGCAGGACCTGTCACTCTGGCTTATCTCTCTTGACAAGCCAGAGAAGTAAAACTAGAACAAACCATGGCTTGCTCAAGGAGAGACAAGTCAGAGTCCAAGGACCTACTGAGTTTGGATATCAAAATAAACAAAACATAGACAAAACTTCCATAGTTTTGCTTGCTTGCAATAGGAATAATCAACTAGCATGTGCTAGTATTCACCGGCCAGTTCTGAAACAGGCTAGAATTTGAGAATTCTGGATTCTTGTGACATTCAAATGTACTCATACCTTAACTATCCTGTTTCAACATTATTTTCCACCCAAGGAAGTGAGTCATAGCAATGCATGAATGTTTAGTTTTAAGAAAAGGGCAAAAGTTGAGTAACATTTCACCTCAGAATAAATAAAATACTTGAACTCACTGCTAGAAAACTGTTGTAACATTTTAGCTCAAGGTCCAAGCCCGAACAAGTTTAACTGCAACAGCTGAAGTATTTGGAAAGACAACCGCTGTGTCAACAGTCTGATCTGAAGCCCAAGGATTTCAATTAAGCTTTTGAATGAAAGGAATTAGACTAATTCTTGCACATGAAGGACCTATATTAAGACTGCATTCTCCTCACTTAATAGGCCTTGAACCAGGTCCTCTGTTTTCCCAAGTAGGGACTGGCGTACTGGCACTACACTTGCACAACTAATTACATGCACGTGATGTGGAACAATGGTTAAGGAAACATTTTTCTCCCTTTCCTATGCAACTATATCCCAGGGTCATCAAATTAAACTGGTGGGAGGAGATCCTGGATACATAAAAGGAAGTGTTTCTTCATGCAGTGCATAGTCAAATTGCATGAATTTGCCACCATAAGATGAAGTAAGGACAAGTTGGGAATGGGGAACATCAGACCCTGTCGGCTACCTGCCTAACGAGCCTGAAAACTGGGGTACTTGTTTAAGCAAACAAGGACCTCCAAAGAACCTCTGGCATAAAACTACAGCCTAGAGGAAAAAACAGCCACTTCAGACCGCAATAAGGAAAAAAACAAAAGGTTTATTACAGGTAACAAATTAAGGCATTTAGCAAAGCCCGTCATAAAGTTAAGCAGTAAAAACAGCAGAGTAACATACAAAACAGTGTGGTAAGAAAGAGAGAGAAAGAGTGCTTTTCCAAACAGCTTATATGCACTCCACACAGCTGTACATTATTAGGTACTTCACATGTCCCTTAGTCAAACACATAAATTACAACTTAAACATTTAACATACAGCTGCATAGCCTTATCTCAGTCTACACCTTGTGCTTAAAGGGCAAGGTCAGAAGAAGCAGCGCAGCATCAAGTCAGATTAACCCTTTACATATCGTGACAGACTCCAACGCTTAATCCAGCCCTCTTTGGGACCAAACAGCCCAGTGATTCCCCAGATGGTCACAACCCTTTCCCCGTGATGCCACTGCTTAGTGCTTCCTGGTTTTGTATAGTATTTTCCCCATTCTAAAAGGTCTGAAATGCCTTTTTAAAGGCTTGTTACAGTTAATAACAGCTTTAAGGTAAAATTTGCTAATATTTTTATCCCTTTTGCTTTTGGTCAAACTCACTTAACAACTTAACTGAAATTGTATTCAGCCCTCAAACTGAAAGCAGTTCCCCACTCTTGATATAAATAATATTATTATTTGTATATCACTAATAAGGCCAAAACACAGGCCAATGTGTCATTTTCCTTACCTTATTGCATAATCCTAGATATGTGTGTCAATATTATCCTTATTCTTTGGTTTTCACAACAAAAAGACTATATCTCTCATACTTATATGGTTGTGTAGCTTTTTTTACTTTTCAAAAACAATAAAAAGTGTATTTGTTTCAGATAACTGACCACCTTCAGCTGCTGCTGTGTTCTGAATGCCATTGTTGACTTTGACCCACATAACCAGTAGCCTCCTTCTTCCACTATTTTCTTTGAGTCAAGAACATTTACATTAGATAGCTATATATAGATTGTTAATATGAGGGTAAGAATTTTATATTTTTATCGGGAATCTTTTCAGGTGAACATCAGGGTGAAAATGGTGATAGAATAGCTCAGTAAATGCTTTGCTTGAAACCGGAAGCTAACTCCTCAACATTTTTATTCTGAGCAATCTGTGGTCTACACACACAACTAAATCAGGTGAAGAAAGTGGAGCCCTGAAGGGATAGAACACTGCTTTGTGTGGAAACAGACTATTGGCCAAATTATCTTAGTACTGTCTATATGTACTAACTGCTGACATATTTTTTTCTGAAAGGATTCAGAGGATTCTTTCCCCTGAATATGGGACATGGTTTTGACTGCAAGGCAAGTGTTGCTGTTGCTTGGATTCTATGTTTTAATGGTGACTCAAAGACACCATTAAAGATCACCATTAACCAATCAATCGTCATTAAGACAGCCATTCTGGTGTAGTGGCCTGAGTGTTGAACCACAACTCTGGAGACCAGCGTTTGAATTCCAACTCAGACATGGAAACCCTCTGAGTGATTTTAGGTAAGTCACTCTCTCAGCCGCAGAGGAAGGTAAAGGCAACTCCCCTCCCCAAACAAATCTTGCTCTGGTAGGTTTGTCTTAGGGTTGTCAGAAGTCAGAAATGACTTGAAGGCACACTACACCAAAGTAAAGCAGGTGCTCTCTACACCTCTTGCAAATCAGTTGTAAGATCTGTCATCCAGGTGTTGCTGGACAGCAACTCTCATCAGCCTCAGCCAGCACAGCCAATGGTAAAGGAGTATGGGAGCTGCAGACCACCATACTCTATAGCAGCGGTTCTCAACCTGTGGGTCACGACCCCTTTGGGGGTCGAATGACCGTTTCACAGGGGTCGCCGCTCCTCTATCCCGCTCCGCCCCCTTTTGAAACAAGGTCACTGATCCTTCCGCCAAAAGTCAGCCCCCATTGTTATTTGGCTACCTCACAGCTGTTTCTGAGACCCCGCGCTGGGAGGAGGGGAGAGGAGGTGGCTGTTGCTCCGGGCAGGGGTGGGTTGTGCTTGTGTAGTCCCCCGAGATGTAATTAGAAATAAATATTTCACAATACATAATTATATCTTGTTTTTGTGATTAATCACTATGCTTTAATTATGTTCAATTTGTAACAATGAAAATACATCCTACATATCAGATATTTACATTACGATTCACAACAGTAGCAAAATTACAGTTATGAAGTAGCAACAAAAATAATTTTATGGTTGGGGGTCACCACAACATGAGGAACTATATTAAAGGGTCGTGGCATTAGGAAGGTTGAGAACCACTGCTCTATATAGACTTGCCTCTAGTCTGTCCACTCAGAATGCACAGGATAAAATTTCTGAATATTACCTCACAGAGAAATAATATCTCTGACCCCTTTTCTGAAGAAGGTGCTAAATGTTTTAAAACCCATTTTTACCTGTTTTAATACCCTCAAATGGGGGCAGAATACCTATAATGATTATAAACGCGTGCGCAATTGTCTGTCTCCCCTGAGGAGATAACGTCTCTTGACGAGACTTGTTCCCACATACGTGCAACAGTCCTGTCCGCTTCCGCTACTAATCTTACGCAGAACGCGACATATTGTGCTAGCCTTAGGCATGAATAAGTACGGACGACCATATCTGAGGTAACTTCGGGGGAGTCAGCCGAAATCCACAGTTTGAAGTAACAACGTCGAGTCACAAGCCCGACTTCCAGTCACACTCCGTCATTGCACTCGAGTTAACGTTCACTTTCCCCGCACAACTGCGCATGCTCAGAAAGGTTCCCTCCCCGCGGTCAACAGTGAAGCCCTTCCTTCCTTCCGAGAACAAAAATGGCGCTTCCTCCGCCGTACAGCCAAACCCGCACCGCGATGGGGAAAAATGGCCGCTGAAGCAAGCACCCACATTAAAGATGGCTTATTCGGAAGTCCCGCCCCTGGGTCATGTGTTACTTTTCTTGGGTTGGTGGCCTCTCCCTGGCCTTTGACAGAAGGTGGAACTTCCTGTTCTGATCTGGGCCAAAGGAGAGCGAGCGAGCGAGCGAGCGCGGGGTGAGTGTGTGTCTTGGAAAAGTACCAAACGGTGGAGTGGCGAACGGCTGCCCGCGAGCTCGGAGAGGCTGCGCGCGCAAGCGGACGGTGAAAGCGGCGAGCGTAGCAGAGGGGCAAGAGAAGAGGCGCAGCAGCCGGCCCGCGCTCCAGGAGGAAGGGCCCTTTGGCTGGGGGATGGAAGCGGAGAAGATGGATGAGAATGAATGGCGGTATCACGGGGAAGGGAACAAGAGCCTCGTCGTCTCCCACAGACAGGTAAACGGCGGGAGCCTCGCGGGCCGCTGCTTGCCTCGCGCCTCTGCCAGAGCCGGCTGCCAACGTCTTCCCGGCCCGTCTCGTGCGGCGCGTGCCTTTCTGGTTCCCTCCCTCCCTCGCGCCGCCCCCCCCCGCCCCCGAATTACCGGTCATTCTGTCAGGTCGCGTTTGGCTGGGAAAGGGGGAGGGCGGAGAAAGCAGCCTCCTCGGTGCCCCCTCGCCTCCTCTTTTCTCTTCAGAACTCAGGGCGATCCATGTTGAGGGAAATATTTCCTCAGCCCCTTCCTCCCCCCCGCCTTTTTCTGTCCTGTGAAGCGGCGTCCCTTTCTCTTTCATCTCCCGGGTGGGAGGGAAAGCGGTCCTAACGTTCCGTCTCTGCCCTCGGCTGTCTCAGGCGCATGTTTTTAGTTCCTTTTGGTTTGGGGCGTCTTAAAACCCAGTAGACCGGATCCTATTGTTGGTCCTTATCAGAGCAGTAGGATTTATTTATATTTTGATTGCCATTCAACAATTAAATAACCAAGCAACAGGATGCCAGCTGGTGACTTTTATTTACTAACAATAAGGAGACTTGTTTTCGTCAGAAAGATCTTTTGGGCGCCCAGAATATACTTAAAATACAAAATGAGATTAATAAGAGTCATCAGTGGAGAAGACAAACTGAGAGCTGCCAGGAGGGCAAAACTTTGGAAGTTTCAGAAATTCTCCACAGAAATGTAAAGTGCAGCTCTGCTCTCTGTGCACGTCTGTGTGAGAGAGACAGATTAAAGGCATATGTCTCTGCCAAAATGAGTACCATCTCCATTTTGTCATTGGAGTTATCACTCCGATTATTTCTGACCCATGTCATTGTGCTGTAAAGAACAGTACATGATAAGTTAGGGCGATCCAAGCTGAGTGACTTTTCCCAGGGTGCTGAAAAGGAATGGGTGTGAGAAAAGTAAGAGTGTTCAGAGCGAGTCATTTTAGAGCAGACTGTAAAGAGCCTGAGTCATGGTTTTAGAATGGTTGTACATGGCATGTCCCCAAAAAGTGAGAAGGGAAGGTATGATATCTTAGTCAGAAGGCTGTTGCTGCACATTGATAAGGGAAAATTCGTAATAGGGCATGTTAATATTTAGTCAAGAGTCCTTGTGTTAGTCATAGTAATTTTGTCACAATTTCAAGGAAGTATTTTCTTCTATCAAATTGCAAACCTTCCTTGAAAGGTATAACAGTATTTGCACAATTTGGTATTTTTATTATGTAAGTGTTCTTTGTTCACTGATGCTGTTCTCTGTATTTTATAAGAATTAGTGCTGTGTAGAGGCTACAATGTTGGACTCATCCAAGGGAATATATATTGACTTTCTGTTGAGCTGACATTGACCAGCCTTTTTCATAATTTGGATAACGTCACAGGGTCATTGTGAGGGTAAAATGAAGTGAGACCATGAACATCACCCTGAGCTTCTTAGTGCTACCTTGAGCTTTTGTAGAGAAGGGTGAGAAAATGTACAAGTGGTATTTTTACAACATTTATAGTAGGGAGTGATGTGGATAATTGTACATTGGAATTTTTTGGAAAATTTTCCAGTTCTCTAAAATCTAGGACTTAAATAATCTGATTTATTATTTTTATTTGACTTGAACTTACTTGGACAAAGCTCCAACAGCCCGCAACATTGGAATTAAAATATTTGTCCTATGGAAGTTTTCCTACTTTGCCACAAAAAAGAGTTGGTAGCTGAATGGGAAAACTGGATGCATTAACTGAGAGCCATCAGAAACCTTTCAACTAACCAAGAGAGCTTACAAGTTCTTAGAATTCAGAAGTTCTATGAACTTACCTTTGCTTCACTGAATAGATTTTTTGACAATACAGTTTGTGGACTGAGTTCCATGTCCTTTTGCCATGCAGCACTGCTTCAGGGGCTGCTCCCAGGGTTTATATGGATCAATGTGTTAAGATTTCATTTCAGGTTAAACCTTAATGCCATTATTCCCATTTATAGAGTAATAAAACATATATGTACATGCCTCCTTCTATATGCTCACTAGGGATAATCACCTGAAAAACATTACAGCTGTCAATTATGCTATTTTAGAACCTATTCATTGATAGTAATGAATTTTATGAAATAATCGTTTCCTCTAATGGAAAAATTAAGTCCTAAAAGCCTTAAAGAAATCATGACATTTTAGATATTTGGATTTTCTTGCTCACTGACCCCATGATCCTATGATAGATCTTAGCAGTTTTGGGGAAAGAGTTAAGATGCTAGATTAAACTACATCAGAAGCCTTATGCAGGAGTTACTTTAATTTCAGAGATTTATCACTTCATCTCTCAGCATTCAAAAAACAGTGTATTTCTCAGACACAATCCAGTTTTGGGAAATGCCCATGTTAACCTGTGATATACAAATGTTTTCTGGAAAGTTTAAGTTCTGAAATCTTGGGCAGATGTTGTGTGTGCCTTCGGCAAAGAAACAGAGGCATCCTGGATCATCCTATTTCCATCATTCCTTATAAGCACACACAGTTCAATCCAAGTAAGCATCTTTTTAAAAACACAGAAATTTATGTTGGAAGAAAAAGCAATGTGCTTTTTGAAATGTAATTGAAATGTGTTCATATGCCAGTCCTTTTAAATGCATTGTGAATTTCTTGTCTTGTGGTTTCCCTGGTAAGTATTAAAACGACAGTCATGTTTGCACATCGTGCTTTGCCATGCATTTTGCCCTGCATATGAAACAAAACTCAGTTTATTTCCTTCATTTCTGCTCTGTTTTTCTTCTGCCCTTTTTGCTAGTTCCTGTTTCAGGGTGGCCAGCTCTGGCGGGGGGAAGGGACAAGTTAGAAATTTTAGTTTAAGTGTAATGAAGAGTCACGACTTGAATGAATCTGAGTCCATCAGCTGGCAACAAGCCACACTTCTAACTGTTAAAAGTTAAGAGCAGCCCATGACCCATTTGTAAGGATCGATTCATGTGGTGGTTGTGTGTCTTCAAGTTGTTTCTGACTTGTGGCTACTGTAAGGCTACCCTATTATTGATCTGTCTTGGTAAGATTTATTCAGAGAGGGTTTGCCTTTGTCCTCCACTGAAGCTAGGAGGGTATAACTTGCCTGAGGTCACCCAGTGGGTTTCCATGGTTGAGTGGGGATTCAACCCAAGGTCATATTCCAGTAATCAAACCACTATACCATGCTGGCTCTCTGGATTCAGGTACAGTAAGCCAAAGCACCACAAAGCACAGTCTGGCTTGTTATTACATGCAGACCTGGCCTGTACAAAGCACACTTAACTGGCCTTCCGCATAAAAGCAACATTAGCAGCCTTCAAAGCAAGTGTACAACCCATGTTTTTATAAACAGAATTATGGTGCTGCAGAAGAGACAGGAGTCTTGCTTTATATCCCAAGATTACATCCTTGCTTGCATTTCAGTGTTTTCCCTTTTCTGTCGTCCCCCCCCCCGCAAATAAGACACCATATTTAAACAGAACCTTCTGTCTATATACAGTCAAGGTTGAGCTCTGTTGAACTAGGAAATATGTAGGGCATGACAAGAAGTAAGAGTCTAGATCAGGGCTTTCCAAATGGTGTGCCACAACACATTAATGTATCTCCTGAAGTGTGTAGGTGTGTCACCTACAATCTTGGAAATGTATGTTATTATTTATAAATCATATATTTTTAAAAATATATGAAAGTTTTCATGAGATGTTGTGCCTTCATACATTTTGTTATTACAATTTATATATGTGTCTATATCTCTTACCAGGGGTTAGTTCAACCTCCAGTTTACTAGTAAAACTGAATCACTGTGTTCCAAAATGATGCACGTCTAACAAAGTGTGTCACCGACATGAAAAGTTTGGAAAGCTCTGGTCTAGATCTTTGTCTCCCATTATTTGACACAGTCCTAAGAGTTGAGGTGTGTGTTTTAGCTGATATTGAATGATGCTGTTGCTGACTTGATATTGGGTATATTGGCCTACCTGTTAAAGAACCAGATGGTTTCTGAGGTAGATTGATTTCCCGCACTTAGGTCCAATAAGGTGGTGGGGAGGGATGTGATGAACTTTAAGATGGGGCAATATTATATCTCCACTATATATTGGATGAAATCTTTGGAAATTAGCAGTACAAGAAAGTTTGGTATAGATTAATGATATATGGAATCTACTGTATGTGTATATACACACACTACGTCCTCTCCTTTCTGTTGTAGTAATATTCAAAAAGATTGCCATGTTAATCTTTTTCAGTATCAAAGGGAAAGTGGCAGGGGGAAAGGAAGGAATCTAGCAATACCTGCAAAACTGAATTTTCATAGCTGTGTATTTCTTATTGACTGAGAACTCATCTCCTGTTCCAGGAAATCAATATCTCAGTAGGAATACAGGAATGCTTTTGCAACACCTAGTCATCTGACAGGCAAATATGCCAACCAAATTTGTTTGTAAATACATGAGCTACTTGTGCCTTATCACAAGTTCTCTAGGCAGAAATAAGCACCAATTGCTTATTGTGTCAATGTTAATCATGCTGTGGAAATAGCTATTCTATAACATTTTTGTAAACACTTACGGGATAGTTCAAAATACTTTTTGTGAATGTTAACAAGACAGCTTATCTAAAGAGAGATCACCAAATCACAGGGAATTAACAGGTAGACTAAGCATAGCTGCAGTCAGGAGACTTTATGGGCCAGCTAGTATGCACCAATCAGCAATGTTGTTCACTTTCATCTTATTCCAAAGAATACAATCATGGATATAACAATGGGGGGAGGGCAAAATGAGGTTATTACTCTCTTTAATAGAATTCTGCCTTTTGAATTAAAGTTTTCTTCAGTTCCCCAATTTCTAACATTGCAGAGAGTGAGATGTTGAAATTAATTCATACCTAGAACTTTTACATTTGCTGTGTTTTCATTCCCCAGGTAATTTGTTGTGCCCTTTTTCTTTGGATGCCTAAACTATATTTCTAAATGTTCAGTTGAAACTTGGAGGCTGAAGGAAAATTTCACTTTGAGGGCAGCATTCTCTTCCTGATTTGCCCCTCCCTGACAGCTACACTGTGGTCCTTAAGATATGCTGCTTTTCAAATTAACCTTGAGGGGCACACAGGTATATACATGTTCCATTGTGCCTGAAGATGTGCTTGACTAAGATGAAGTGTGGTATATAGTAAATGGCATATTCTCAACTTTGGAACTAAAATTCTAGATAACTAGAAATAAGAAGCACCTAAACTGAGATATCAGAATCTAGTATCTGCCACTTTAGAGTTGCCAGTCTCATATTCTAGTAGTAGGTTTTACTTGCATCAACACTATTCTAGTAGTAGTTTTTACTTATACCAGCACTGCGAACCAGGAGGAGTTCAAATCTGTTCTCAACATCAACAACATCACAAATGAATGTGACAGATCATACACAGAAGGTTGGGTGGGAATTGGACTGTACAGCTCAATAAACTTTAAGCAAACAGGAAACTAGCATAACCTGCTTTAAACTTCAGTCTCCCTATTTAGTCTCCACAGTATAAAGAAGAACAGGATCTGCAAGGGCTATTCACAGAATGCCACATGAAGACATAACCTTCAACATATTTATTACTTTTTGCTATCCCCACCAGTCAAGATTAATGCAATTTTCGCCCATTTTCCCCACATTCTGGAAAGAGTATATGAAAGAAATTTGATCCTAAAAAAGAAGTTAGAGTTAAATATTGACTAAGGATTCCTTCCACAATTAGTTTAGAAAGCCCAAGATGAGATGTGGTTCCAGTGTTCAGACAGATGGTGGTTTATGAGTCATCTTATCAGCTTTCATCTGTAATATTTATACAAATACTCTAGAAATATCTGTTGCAAATAATCATTTCTGAAGGTGGCTTTGGCCACCTTATTCCTTCCATTGCTTAAGAAAATATTTAAGGAGCAAAGGGAAAAAGTAAAATTGATGGTGGGTGAAGCTAAAATGGTAGCAAGATGGAGCAAAGACTCAAAGCAGTAATGCTAGGGAGGCAAATAGGTGCGAAATGAGCATTTTTGTTTACAAGCGTTGCATTAGATCTGTCCTGGTTTTAAATCTAGACCCCGATTCCAAGAAGATATTAGAGTCAGGAATGATACATGAAAATTATCAATTGAGCTTCACCTTCTGCTGAGTTCCTTGGGAGTGAAACTTATGGAAGGCACCGAAGCTTCTGAATTGGTGCTATCAATTATGGACAGCATCCAACAAAAGTTCTATGAATTATGACAGTATCCAACAAATGTTTGTAAAATCAATAGCTTCCAGTTTTGAAAATACTGATTATCTCTTGATATTATTGGATTAAAAAAGTAAAGATTACAGGCAGCCCTCCACATTTGTGGGTTTCACTTTTGCAGATTTGATTATTCACAGATTACTTGCTGTCACCTCTGCTGCCATTTCTAATAGGGACTGCAAGCCTTGTGAGACTGAGAAACTGTCCCTATTACAAATGGTGTGGGGCAGCAGTGGAGGTGGCAGTAAGCCCTACCAGCCACCTACTTCTTCCTCATGAAGGAACTCTAATGCCTCAAAAGAATCAACAGTGGGTTGAATATGGTGATCATGCATTTTTTGTGTGTTAAACATGGTTTGGGAGGGCCTAGAGTTATTTATGTTTTTTTCACTTTCACAGTGATCCTGTGCCCCTAACACTAGTAAATGTGGAGGGATGACTGTATTACAGTGCAATAATGACAGTGTCATTATAGTCATAGTAGGATTAGGATTTGCAGGTGTGTTTAGCTTCCATTTTCTTTTTCATTTTGGATACTTTCTAATAAAGGGTCCTGTAGCAGCTTGTATAAATTAGTGCCTGGTTTTGCACATGTGCTATGCTGCAATAATTATGCAGAACTTTGGGGAGAAGGAATTGTTGCAGTGCAGGTTAAGGTATGGATCTTATTGGCCTAAATTTGAGGCTGTGCCTGTTGGGGTTAATAATGCATCTGGGCTGTATGCCAGTGGATAATTTTGCTGATATCCAGAAGTTATTAGATATTTAAGCATTTTGGCTTCTTAGGCTATTACTTGAGCGATTAAGCTGAGATTCTTTTTATTGCTTGCTGAAATATCTCTTGATTTGGACAGATGAGCATTACTCAATTTAAGCATATGGGTTAATGTTAATATATTTAAGATGAAATGTTCTATCATGGTTTCTGAATGTTCTTCGAGGTATTTCATTGTATATTCCTCAGTTTTATTTTCAGAAAATGAATATACTATTTATGAAATGTATAAATTGAACTGCCCCTAAGACAGGTAGCCAGTTGAGACCACATGTTGTCATCATAGATGAAGGCCAAAAGAGGGTAACTATTGTGGATGAAACAAATCCCTTTGAGAATGGGAGATCAGCCATGAGGGAGGCTAGAGAACATAAACACTAGAAATGTGCCCCCTGCAGCTGATGTACTGAGATGAAGGTGGTATTAAGTCTCCATCCATACATTACTTGTTGAAGTCCTGGGTGTGATCCAGTAAATGACCTCACATTGAGAGTCTTTGGGTTGGGACAGCACTATGCCAAACTTTTGTGCAAGCTAGTGGTGTCAGATACCATTGTCCCGAGATACTTACATAAAGCTCATTTTGGCTGACTATCATGAGGAGTCAGTCCCTATTTCTATAGAGAGGAAACCATGATAAACTTGGAAGTACAGTTGGCCCTCCACATTTTGTGGGTTTGACTTTCACGGATTTGATTATTTGTGAATTTCTTAAATTCCTGCCCCCACCCCTGGTACTTCTTTCCCAGGGGAGTATTCCCCTCTCAGCAGTGCTGACCAGGCCATACAACCCTTTAAAAACCCACCTCTGGTCTTCCTCCTCCTCTACCAGCTACTGCCTGGCCAGCTAAGGACAATCCAGTTCCTCAGCGCCATAAACCCTCTTCAGATGCCTTCCCGCCACACCCAAGGAAGGAGATGGGAGAGAAAGAGGAAATACAGAGCCACCATGCTGGCCCACTCCCTTTCTGTTTCGTTTCCCTGACCTGGTTTGGACCTTGGGTGCCCATTCTCCCCACCATGCTTTGGCCACCTTCCCACAGATACAAACATGGATTTTGATAGTTGTGATTTTTCCATTTTTGTGATGGTCCTGCACCTCTAACCCTATCAAATGCAGAGGGACAACTGTAATATTTTTAAATATTAGAAACTATTTGTATTCTATGCAATTGCTTAGATACATTAGTCATGCAGCTATAATTTTTTTGAAAGAGGATTTAATTTTCCAGATTTCAATATGTATCATAATACATATCCTTTGACATGTCCAAATAACGGACCAGGCCAGTCTAATTCAAATACTCCTCCTTAGGTGATCATAGAATCATCTTGTATACCACCTCTGTTTGACTGGACAGCCTTAGACTATTAGTTTGATAAAGAAAAGGATAATGCCTCTGACAATTTCTGCTGCCAGAGTGGTCTGGTATACATTCTCTTTTCACTTAGAGAATTGAACTTGGTATGTATGACATTGCTAAACTCAGTTTGATATATAGGGTTATGTTAAATTAAGTGCCCTAATGTTAATTTGAATATTGCAGAACAAACCTTTTTATGGAAGATGTAAGCTGATTTTGGAATTTATACTTTGGATCAATTGATAGGCCAAGAATTTTTGCCCTTCTCAACAATGCGGTTAGTTGCTATGGCAATATTCACAGTACTTTTTGTTATCTGAATGTGAATGACCAACCACTTCTGCTGTGTTGGAAGCGCTAACCAAATGAAAATGAAACCAACAAGTGCAGTTTATAAATGTTTGTTGGAAAATAGTACATTTAATGTTAAGTTAGAAATTGAGTAGACTACAGTTTGTTTGTGCCAATCAGTCAGTGGAAAACTATCCTAGCTTTAGTATGCAAAATTTCTTTAGACTTAAGACTTCATTTGATTCAATAATTTATTTTTTGGGAATACTGGACACCCTTTAAAAAAATGAAATTTTTTGTTTCAAGTAAATGTTGATGAGGTAATACATACAGACAGTGAATGCTTCCTTGTGACATATGCTGGGGACCTGCTCAGTATTTATGCCCTTTTTGATTGGACATATGACAGTGCATTAATTTTATATTAGAGTACATTTTGATGCTTGTAGGTGCATGTGTGAAACCTAAACTGTGTCTCTATGGTGTGGAATTTAAATGATAACCAGTGTGATTGGATTCTGTTTACTTTTATTGTTGTTAAAGACATCTACTTCACTGTAAAGATAAAACATTCACTATCATTTGATGATCAGAAGAAGGCGTTTGAATACATTTGAATGTGTATTTTATAGAGACCAGCTCAAAGAATATATATATAGCATACCATTAATGTATTTACCTACTCCTAGCATACCATTAATGTATTTACATAGTATACCATTAATGTATTTACCTATTCCTTGTTTATATCCTACATACTTCCCCCATTATTCCTTCCCACTCTTCTTTGCATTTGTATTTAAAAAAATCAAAATTTTAAAAAATATTCCCCTTATTATTAAAAAGAAGCTTTATATCTACATTTTCCTTTGAAATTTAATATCAGTTTTTAAAATTGGATTATTTGAATCTTTTAAAAATTCATTTTACCTCCCTTTTAATTATGTGGGTATAAGTGCTGTTCATAATATAAAATAAATAGGAGTTTATAGCAAGTGATATTGAAAATTGTGGCCATAGTTTGTGAAACACAGGTGTAGTTGAAGGAAACTTAAATGCTTGAACAAAGTCCATTTAACTCTGTTTGAAAAGTTAGACCTGAAATTGAGCACATCCAGTATCCTCATTGACTTTATCCTGTGTCAAGATTTTCTGATGACATGTTTCATCATTGAATGAGTTCTTTGAAGGTACTTCAGAATGAAGCTTCAAAGTTAAGGAAAGAAAAAATATGGTTCTGTGATTCTATGAAATCCATAAAAGAGTGATACTTTTATTGGTCAACTGAAATAAAGAAAATATGTCATGAGAGCTTTTGGAGATTCACTGGCTGTTTCATCAGGCAAAAGATGTTGAAATCGTACAGCAGAAGAAAAGTGATGATGTTAGGGTCACAGCCCTATGTGTTGTATCAGATTATTCTATTGTAATTCAGTTGGTTTGGAGGGATCTTAATGCAGACAGAGTCCACTCCCCATCATGACCATGTGGGGTCTGAAGTAAAGGACAGTAAAATTTAAATTCCATTAGGAGTAGGAAAGTAACTTCTTTTAGGGTCCAGGCAGTCTCTGTCCTTTGGGAAGCCACAGGTCCTTGCTGTATTACTTGCCTTTGTCCACACATCCCGAATAAGTTGAAAGGAGAGCTTCATTGTCTTGTCATTCACTGACTGCAAGAAGGTATCAAAAAGATAAAGTAGCATCTTTTATTAGACAAGCATTTTTTTCTGTAAAATACAATGACTTTTACACTTATTCAGTTTACACTTATTTTTAGACTTATTCAGCAGCAATAAATGTACACAGCCTCAGTCCAATGTAGTTCTGGTGAAATGAAAATGTCGGCTTCAAACAGTTATGTTGGATTATACTGTTAGTTACACAACAAAACCTCTGTTGGATGTTACCATTGTGCTTATTTTGAAAATGTTCAACTAATAACATAATGAGTCTTGCACTAATAGGAAATATATTTGGATATATGCCCATATCTCTTCATCTACATGGACATGATTAGTCTTCTAATTCTTCAGACATTTAGCTAAACAAGACATGTTTTGTACTGTACTCACAGCATCAAGTGAAGCCAGTGAATTCAAAAGCTGAAGAGCAATGTGCATATCAATGTTAGTCAGGATAAATCCAGTCATATGGTGTAAAAAAAAAATCAAATTATCATTGAAAAGAGGGAGAGCTTTGAGAAATTTCCACTTTAGCTGTGAAAAATTAAATTTGTTGGATTTAAGCTTGATTATTGAATTATACAATTTACTATGCACTAGTGAATAACATTAGCAACATAGTTTAATAGTATGCATTCTTGAAAAGGAATTTACAATTTTCTTTTAAAAATCTAGATTTGACTACTAACATGGCAAAATCAAGGCCATAATATATATTTGGAACTATATTGAAAATAGAGTGAGGAAATATTTGCTTCCTGTAGTTTTTGGGGAAATACTACATACAAACAGGCAAGGATGTGAAGATAAAACCAGAAGTTCTTGTTGTTTTGTGTCTTAAAATCATTGCTGACTTATGGCGACCCTAAGATGAACCTGTCATGGGGTTTTCTGGGGCTGAAGTACACAATTTCAAAGCCAGGTAAACTTCTAAATATTCTTCCAAATTAACTTGAAGTAGTAAAACCTGTGTGTGCAGTCTAAATCATGCTAAAGCAGTGGTGGCGTACTCAATATCCCTCAGGGCACCTGTGGTTTTATGTACCCTGCAATGGAATCAGCCAGTGCTAGCAGTTTCTTCCATTGAGCAGGTGGCTGTGAGCGAAGGGTAGAACTTGTGGACTCTATCAGATCTTGCTGCTTATATGAGATGGCTCCTGATACTCACCTGGGTCTTAAGCCCATGGCAGGCAAGATTCACTGGCTTCACCTTGACATCATTCACTCATTCTTTGTTTCTTCCTTTCTTGCTGGATTTTATCCAGACTTGCCTGTAACAATTGATACTTCACCCCATCAGAAAATTAATATGACCTTTGCTCATTCAGAGAATAAGGTTTAATTTTGACTAATTGAGCAGCAAGATAATCCAGAAAGCAGATTTATACTTCATTGTTGTTACCATTTCAGAGGAAGGGATGCTATAGTTGGGCAGGGGTTGGGAGAGAAAAGGATAGATTCTACCAATATTTAAACTACTTCAACCCATCATTGGGGGATAGTTCCAAATTATTTTTCTGTTTAGTAAGTGGCAAAGAATGTTCCCTACTTTGCTTTTAATGGTATGAATGAATTTTTAATACAGTCTTGAACTTTAGCTGTGATTTGAAAATAATGTGTACCTGGCCTAGATTTGGGCATGACATTACATGTACAGTATATACATTTTGTTCAGCACTTCTACTGAAAGAGACTTCTCTGTGTGTGTATGTTCCTTCAAGTTGCCTGTCAGTTTATGGTGACCTTATGAATTTACATATTTTATTATCCATCTTGCCACTTCTCAATGTATTAAAGTAATTAAAAATCATAAGATAATGTATCAAACAGAAGAAATAGAAAAACTCTGATGATAGAAAAGGACTCTGTTCTGTTGAGGGTTTTTTGCTAGCAGCCTAACTTGATTGAATTACAAGCTCTACTAATCAGTGCACATTTTCTTTAATTTCAGCGTTGTGTGGTGCTACGTTTCTTGAAGTTTCCTCCAAACCGAAATAAGGTGAGACTCCTAAATTCTTGTTAGTTTCCTCTCTCTTTTTTGCAAAGATTCACAGTTATAAGTAGTAAAACCGATTGAAATAAATGTGACTGCTGAGTGAATGTGGGTAGGGTTGTGCTGTGAGTTATGCTAAATTAGAGGACTGCAATAATGGAGCCCTTTCACATAGTAAAAAAGTTTGCCTTTGTGATCACAAATCCATTGAGGGCTTGGTGCATGTGATACTGTATTTCTGGTTGAGCAGGAAGAACTGTTGCTGCCCATTTTAGAACAGCTTTCAGAAAGAACAGATCAGGACAAATTAATGAACTTATTTAAATAACATGGCAACGCTTGCTAATATAGCTGTAAGGACGAAGAGCTGAATCTTAACGGTTCTGTCACAATCAGAATTGGCAGCTAAGCCAGTTATCTGAGTTTGCTGTTATCAGACATTGACTTATTAATTCATGGACAAGTTAGGTATATTTTGTGTTGTTGTTTTTTTGTGAATTGTTTAATGAACGGTCTACAGACATGATGTATTTAAACTTTGTATGGAAATTTTATCATATTGTCATACCTTTTGCTGTTTGCCAGGGGTTTGTGTTACAGTACAATTGTTTTTATTGTTAATTTTTTTAAACAAAAGACATAGTTCAGGGAAGCAGTGAGCTGGCATTTGTGTGTGCAGCATGTATGGCAGCAGATTCTTCAAAAACTGCATTTTTTGTGTATTTTTTGCCCTTGCTGTTAACTGGGGAAGGATTTGCAGTTCTCATTATATCTTGGTTGTTGGATTGTACTACAACTGGTCAAAGTTTACAGTTGAAGGACACATAAGTGTGGTGATAACATCAGAGAAGGCTCATTAAAAATTAGCACATTGTGTATATTTTAGTGTGCTTTTACCTATCATTTAATAAAGAAATTCAGCTCATGGAACTATAGCCAATTCTAGATCCTTGTACAGTTTTAATATGTCTTTTGAAGAACACATAATGGCATGTTCAGTCTGTAAGCTCTTTTCATAGCTCTTTGCTGATAAGGATCTGCAAAAGATCTCTAAGCCTGCCAGAGAAGATGTAAATAGTTAATTATTATTTCTTAATGGTTGTAAGAATGATTACTTGTTTTTAAACTCTAGTACATATGTGTTGAAGTACAGTGGCCCTCCTTACCTGTGGTCTCCGGACATTGAGTTTGAGTGTTTGTGGCCACATCGCATAATATGCCTAAAAGGTGGCAGAGTTTGGGTACATGTGCTGAAGTGCCTGCATACATGTTGCTGCCATTGAATATAATGTGGTGCAAGCATTCATGAATTTTGCCATTTGTGAGGGTTGCTTGAATGAAAGCCTCAGATATATGGAGGGTGCACTGTATTGATGGCAAATTAGTAATCCCATTTTAAAAGTTATTTGCTCCATTTATAGAATTTTGAATGTTTTGAATGTCCTTTGAACTGCTAGCTGTTTCAGAAGATTGTTAGAGTGCAGGTGAATAATATGTTTGTTTATTTTGCTCATAGACTTTTAGAGAGAAAGTGCAGCATACAAAATTGTAATTAGATCAGTAACATCAGACTGCATGAAAGTATAAATTAATATGAAAGTCTAAAACAAGGTAGGTGAAATTGTTCTATATTGCAGTCTTGCGGTAGCTTCCTCCATTTTGATTTAATGCAATTCACAGACACTTGAATTGTTGTAGAAAATTCAAGATGTGTTTAGCTGTCCAGAATACTACATGTGAGTCTGGATGTTGTTTCGAGTTCGGATACTGTTTTTCAACGTCCAAGTCACTATTACCTTAGTTCTCTCCCCACTCCTGACGATAAGGGGCTAATACAGTTGTAACTTCTAGTCTTGTAAAATTACTGACAGTCCATTAGAAGCGCTTGAAAGATAGTTCTTCAGACTTCTCTAGATTATGGGTACATTTGGAAATTTGAGAACCCACCACCCCAAAATGGCTGCTGAAGTGTGAGTGCGGCATGACCAGTTTCAAAGGACAAATAGCTTTCCAGAGAAACTGATTACAAGACAGAGATAGGGGTAAATCTAGTGCACAAAAGAAATCCTGTGTTTTCTGAGCCAACAGAAACTGATTCTCCAGTAGGCAAAATCTTCTTTCGCCTCCTTCACCTATCATCATTTTTCTCTTTTTTGTTTTCATTCTCAGTTACCAGCCACTGGCACGAGGGCATTCTTTCATTTTCTCCCCAATGTGTGTGGATGCAGCCACGCATATTGACATACATGACTGTTCCTTCTCTTAATGCTGCCTCTCCTAGTCCTCTTGTATCTTTTTGTTCTTGCTGTTTCGCTTCTGCTCTTTTTAACGTACACCTCCAGTTTACTAGGAAGCAGCAGTGAGGTTTCTCCCCTCTTCTTTTTCTTCCAGGCTGGGTTTTCTATCGGGGAAACTATCACTCTGTAGCTGCCCACCACCTTCATTTCCTAAGAATGTGTCTGAATAAAAACTGTGGAAAATGAAGGTGGCAGCTCACTTTGATGTGATCCCAGCTGTTGGTAAAAGTTTTCTTTCTTTTAAAGAACAATTAAAGTGGGAAGGGTAATGTGCCCCAGCAGGCAACAAGAAAGGCTTAGATAGAACCTCTTAAAGCACCCAGGCCTAAATCTAGTTGCTAGTCCTGGCCCATTAGAGCAGACCTGTTAAACCATGGAAGAATAATCAGCATTTGGTAAGTCAGCATTTATGTAAGTTCCATTGATTCAGTACTATTCTAATTGGGACTGACAACTGAATTTAGGCCTATTTACTTTATTTTGTTAAATGACAGATGTTTCCTATTGCTGTTTTTTGCTTGCTAGTATTTTGGATACAATCTGTGATCAGTAGAAAGCAAGCTGAAGTAAAAACAGTTTTTACTTGGAAAAATTTATGTAGATTATTTCTTTTAGTTTGCTTTAGCAATTATAAAATAATGTTCTATTACTCTTTCAGTTCAAGTGTTGTTGCTGTTGTGCACCTGACTTTTCTTCACAATATTTCTTCAGAAGGGGTTTGCTATTACCTTCCTCTGAGCGTGAGAGAATGTGACATGCACAGTGCCAGCCAGTGGGTTTCCATGGCTGAATGGTGATTAAAACCTTGGTCTCCCGAAGTCCTAGTCCATTGTTCAGACCTCTAGACTGTGTTGGCTAGGTTCAGGTGTACATACATACAATATATATGTATATATGGAAAGTAATGGAAAATGACCTCCAAACTAATCTGCTTTACAAAATGAAGCATACGACTACAAATAACCTTTATATAACACATTAGCAATGCACTATGTGTGGGTTGCTGTTTAACTTCTCATCAGTCTTGTGACTAATTGAAGTGATTTTTTTTTAAAAAAAATTATTGACCCCATGTCCTAAAATGGCATGGTTAATATGCAACATCTCTTTTTAAATGACAACTTCTTGATTTAATGAAACATATTTGAGTAACTGTGAAATTAGCCTTCTAGCGAGTTAGGATATCATTGGCACTATGCTTCCAAATTGAAGTGCTTTTAACTGCAACCATCATTGAGTTCTATTGGCTGCATAAGGCTGCCACTGAGAGAGAGTACATGAAAATTGTTTTTTTTCCCCCTCCTAGTTTTTTTCCTGGGGTGTGTGTGAGAGACAGGATTTTATTTCAAAAACCTTTTTAATCCTTGATTCTTTTGTGTTTGGTTTTTGACCATGCTTTAAGTTGAGGGGGCAACTGTGGCCCCTGGGCTGCATGTGCTCCTGTAGGCTTTTTTGTGTGACATCTAGGGCCTCTCAGGGGTCAAAACATTTCTTTGCTCCCAAGTGTCCCCAGGTAGCCTGTAGAGAATGAGCAGAGTGTTTCCACTACATTTTAACCCTACTTTGAGCAATTAAGACCACAGAGGAGCCTTTTTTGAAACAGGAAGTAACTTCTCACTTCTTGTTTTTAAAAAAGGTCCCTCTGGGGACTAAAGTTACCCAGGAGTCCCCAAAACATGATAAAAATGCCCCATGCCCTCTAACGGGTGTTTGGGGGTGAAAAACTTCTTGATTTTTTTTGGCAGAAGTGGATGCAGTGGGTAGTACAGCCCTCCCAAGGTCTCTGGGAGGACCAGTGCAGCCCCCTAGCCTTCAGCAGTTGCCCACCCCTACTTTAAGTTATATGGGAAAATGATTTAGATAGCACCTACAATAGTGTAGTGATGGAATTTCACTAAAGATGTGAATAGTAGTATAAACAGTCTCATTATTTGCTAATAGATACCATTGTATGAATTTCTGTTTTGCTTGGGGGTTTATCTTGGTGTTTGTGGACTTTGCACACTTTAAGTAAACTTGTTTTGCAGTGGTTGACAACTGTTTGCACATCAGTTGGATTTAACTATTATCTGTTAGAGGTTGTACAATCTGTTTTGCAAACAATTTATAATTTCCTTTTCAGACACCAGAAGAAATCTTTCATCATCTTCAGAATATAGTGTACTTCGGCAAACACATTATGAAACAGTTTTTTGGAGAGAAGTATATCCA